>APFE030499947.1:0-46287 GCA_000404065.3 Pinus taeda | reverse complement strand
GCTCTTATGAGCAAGTGTGTTGTGACTGAGCCATCCTCTTTCGAGGAAGCTGTGGAGGATCCCACATGGGTAGACGCCATGGTTGAAGAGTATGATTCGATTTTCAGAAACATGCATGGGAGATTGTCCCAAGACCGGAAGGGAAATCGGTGGTAGGTTCGAGATGGATCTACAAAGAGGTGTAGATGGGGTGGCACATTCATTAGATGGATGTGAAGACTACGTTCCTTCCTGGAGGTTGGAGGAAGGAGGATGCTACTTCAGCGGAGGTAGTGGATGCCACTATTTATCGACAATTGGTGGAGTCACATGTGTGCAGGCTCAAGAGAGGCACATCGGGATATGGATTGGATGAGGTGAAGCTATGTGGCTTCATGGATTCAGATTGGGCAGTGAGCTCAAGAGGCCGAGTATATGGCAGCAAGCGCATCAGGTACCATCATATCAGAGATTGTGTGCAGCGGAGGATCATGTTACTTTCATACATTCCAACGGAGGATCAGGATGCTGATATTCTGACGAAGGCTCTCACCAGGAGCAAATTCGAATACCACTGAGGTAGGATAGGGGTTGCTGATAGTCCATATCTTGTTGAGAGGGAGTGTTAAGATTGCAACAAGATGATGGAGCTTAGTGAAAAGAGTCGCCTTCACTAAGTGGGCCCGCAGGCAAATTATGGCGCAAAGTCTATTTTTAGACTATGCTATTTTTAGACATATGGATCATGTCTATGAGTTGCAGGATGCTGTTTATGGATGATTGGTCAAGTTGGAAAAAATAGATGGACTTCTATTTTTAGACAACAACGGTGACACTGTTAAGTCTAACTATAGAGCAGTCAAATATTATTAGCTTATAATAATATTTAGACTATAAACTTTATCTTATTCTCTTGGAGCACTTCAATCTGAGCTACAGATGTGGCACATGCAGCTGTCAGAAGGAAATACGTTTTCTTTGTGGGTCAGTTGAGTTTTTGCATGCATGACTTCAGTTAGAACTCAATCAGTTGAGTTTGGTGGAGTTTATTGTGGAGTTGATGGAGTTGTGTTCAGTTTGACTTGGTTAAACTAGTTGTAATTAGTCTAACTGCAAATAGACTAATGATGAGTTGTTAAAATAATTATTAACTCATAATGCAACTAAAGAATACATTAGTTAACTCAGTTTCATGTCATTGCATGCTCAGTTCAGCAGGGACAGGTGTTAGAGGATCAGATTGCTATCAGTTGTGACTAGAGTTGTGCATGAGGATTTGCACAATCAATGGGATTGAGTTATGCCAATGAGAATTGGCCAATACCAAGTGATTATAGCCTCTACTCACGTGATTCCCAGTGTGAGTGATTCTTTTGAGGTAAATACGAGTTTGGTTCAACCATTCTCATCCATTATTGTGCAGGTATTGAGCAGTGGAGACAGGCAAGCAGTGGAATATATTTGGAGATCAGATCTGAGTTGTATTGTGGGTAACAGGTGGAGATAGTGTTGGATACTTGTGAGAAGTATTTACTATTGTAATGTTACATGTTCTCAATCATTAATATACAGATAGTGTGTGGTTTTCAATTGTAAGATTTCCCCGGGTTACATACTGTGTTAATGTGTGCATGCTCTTGATGTTTTATTGTTATTGATGCTGCTATATTGATGATCAACGTAGAGGAGCTTATGTATTGTGTATGTATTCCACAATAGTACATGATCAGGATAATCTCCATTGAATATGTGTTTATTATTCAAAATTTCTACAATCAGAGCCAACATAACAATAATAATGTAAGGGCACAATAATAACAATATGGGGACTACATGGGCACAAAAATATAATAAGGAGGTTTTACTAATAACAATAAGGGGTTACACTAGTAGTATAGGGACCTAACATTCAACACCAAAGATTGTTCCTTATACACTTCAACAAAATGGGGTAGTTGAAAGGAAAAATAGGACTTTTGTTGAAATGGCTAGATGTATGTTCTATTATAAAGGATTGAATAAAAGGTTTTGGTTTGAAGCCATTTGTTGTGATAGCTACATCTCAATTCAAGTTCCTATTAAGGTGGTTTTTCATGTTACCTTGAATAAAAGTGGAATGGAAGAAAATTCAACATAAATAGCTTTAGGATATTTGACAGTGAATGTTAGGCTCATATTCTTGATGAAAAATGGAAATGGTTAAACCCCAAATCTAAAAAAAGTATTTTTGTTGGACATAGTGGGGATTCCAAAGCTTAGAGGTTGTTTGATCCATCTACCTAAGTGTCGGCAGTGTTGGACCTGCCAACATCCAAGGGGTTTCCCTAACATGTAGTCCCAAGTAGACCTCACACCATTTGGTATGGGAGCCACATCCAAAATTAGGACTGATTGTCATTTACTTAAATATGTGCCTTGGATTTAGTTGTTAGCAAGAGAGAGAATCACATATGTGCCTTCGAAAAATAAGTGAGGGTGCCTGATGAATGTTCGATTGCAAGTGCATCAAGGTTCTTCCACTAAAAAGGGGATAAAAAGTGAGCCTCTAAGAGAGAGGTAATAGTACCACCCTAATAAAAACACAAATAAATAGGAATTCCTCATCTATCATCCAACGGAATACTCCACAAAGATGTGATGATTTTTACAACCATTACAACATATTCGCAATAGGATAAGCCCTAAAATAACCAAAATAGTTCAACTACCTTTGTACTAGTGAAAGCAAACATGAATCATAAACATTCACATAATAATATTACAAGCATTAATAATCCATGTATTAAAACATGTTGACCATTATGCTTCAAATATTAAGTAAAAGTCCCAACATGCATGAATGCAATGAACATCACTTGCTCCAATAGTGGAATGTTGGAGCCACTAATTACTTCCCAAAAGTACTAACTTGCCTCTCTTATGTCTTATGGGAGAATCCAAGGTTAAAAGTCCTTTACATGAGAAGTGGGGATCTATTTATAACTTGGGGAGTGACCTTTCATATCCTCATAACTCTTGACTTTCTAACTCCTAGTGATATTTAGACTTCTACAACCTTTGGAGTTCCAAATGAATTTTCAAATTACATATAACTTTTGGTATTCCATGTCCTTTGGAATTCCATGACTCTTGAGTTTACACATGAATATTGGACTTGTACTTGTTTGTCTTTTACAATGATTACAATAATACATTTTGACTTCGAAATCATGATATTATGAGACTAGAAATGTCACTATCTTGGATGATTAGGACTAACATGGACTTCCCTCCATGGTGACATAGATGCCACTATATCTTCTCTCTTCTAATCATAGCGCTTTCACCCTCCAAAAGGTTTTCAATCTTGGAGTCTTTAGGGTGCTTCTATCATAAATTTTCAAGTTTGTTCTTGGTTCCTTTTGTGCTTCCTTTTTTTATCCTCAAAATACTTGTTTCTGCAATCACTCATGATGAGCAACTATCAATCTGAAAATATCCTACTCTACCATGATTTATGCAGATTTCCTTGTTCATGCCCTTCCAGTGCACTCAAAATAGTCAAAGGAGCTTCAAGGTGCAATGGCTCAGTTGGAAAGGTTGAAGGACTAAGGAAGAGGAGCTTCGAGGCTTTGACATCCACTCATGCACTTAAAGGAAAAATAAATTCAAGGCAAGGCTCATGTCGTAAGTTTGAAGGAAAAAGGGGAAGGCTTTGGGCTTCCCAATTGTGCTATGCACTTAAGGGAGAGAGGGAGGGCACAAGGAACACTCCCAAAGGTTGAAGGTTGAGGATTTGTACCTTCAGGGTGCGCTCATGTGCTCAAGGGATCTTAGGAAGGGCACAGGGTGCACTTTTGAAGGCTAAAGGTTGGGGCTTCATGCCTTCAGAGTGTGTTGATCCACTCAAGAAATTTAGGAGGTTAAAGGGTGCATTAGGGAAGGTTGAAAGATTGAGCTTTGGGTCTTCATGGTGCACCAGTGTGCTCAAGGGGGGTGTACTTCTTCGAGTCAAAGGATTCTGCCTAAGGAAGACTTAGTCATCTTGGAGGGTGCAGCTTGGAATAAGGAAGGGGATTCGTGCTTTTGGAGTGTGCCCAACCCTCAAGGAGGGCACAGAGTGCACTTCTAAAGAAAGAAGGATTTCTCATCAAGGCTTTGGTGTGCGCTTATGCACTCCTGGCATTAACAAGCTCATTTTGGAACCGAAATTTGTCTAAGTATATATGATTGATCAAGGGGTGAGAAACATAATTTCAAGACATAAAACCATGCGTGACACATACTAACTAATCGATAAAACTTATACAAACTTTATAAACAATGAATATACATCAAAAATCCACTTTATGCACATTCCCCAAGTATAACTAGTGAAGTGTGTGCGACTGCAACCTGAAAGTGTCTTTACAGCTACAAAATGTGTTATGACCATGAAATGCATATATGTGTGTGTGTGTGTGTGTGTGTGTGTGTGTGTGTGTGTGTGTGTTTTCTAATCAATGTGACGACACTTGAGCACACTCAAGAACACTTAAGGCATGTGAAACAAGATAAAAAACACTTGGTCATTGCAGTGACTCTTGGTACGACGATGAATTAACCTCCAAAATCTAGATGTAGTGAAATTTTGGAGGGTATTGTAGCAGTGACAACACTTGGCAACACATTAGGAAGATTTAAGCTTCTCTGTCTAAGAATAAATTTCAATTAAGCATCATACCTTCAGGAAGTATTGATTTCCCCAAGTTTCCCCTTTCGGCCTAGTTTCATACATAGCATCTTACCTTTTCTCTACTTGGTTGAAATCTTACTAGGATACATTGTATCACAATAGGTTCAATTCACGAAAGGGTAATGTCTGCGACCAATTTATAATATTCATAGTATATAGTTTTCATCTCTATTGTTTCTTTGCTATCATTGGGCCTATACATTACCATAATTGAGTCACTTTAGGAGCACAAATGTTGCTTCACTGCCAGCAAGCCTGGACAGTACCCCAGTGAAGTCGCTTGCTTCACCTACCTATGTAGGAAACCATTCTCTTCTTTCACCCTTTATTTATTTATTTAATATAACAGTGCATTGGCACTTGTTATTTTTAATGGGTGGATGAGGGATCCTAACTTTTTGAGAGCAGAGGAGGTTTCCCCTTCACAGAAGTATTTTAAGACCTTTGATTTAAATTTTTCTCACTTTAGGTTTTCCCCTTATCCCTTCTCTAATAGGTTGGACAAGCACTAACACACAAGCAGACATATACGAATGATCCAAATGGGATCATTATATTCTTTTTCATCCATCTTGATGCATTTGGAGTGGAAAAAGAGGAGGAATCATCTCACGGGACTGTTTTTACTCGTAGCACCCAGTTTGGTAAAACGAGGTCTGAAACCCTTTGGGAGCATTTTGAGGCATCCAACGACGTTTTTTGGGGGTAAAAATTGTCTGCATAAGTGTAACACATTTTCATTTTATTCTACACACATAAATCTTTCCAACGGTGTAAGAATAGCGTCAATTAGAGTCTGTATGGAAAATTTATGCCACTCAATAGTTGACCTTTTTGTTTTCACACCTATCATTGAGGAGGATGTCACTTCAACCCCCATTATTCATGGAAAAGAGCTAGACAAGTTTTTGTGATGTAAAAGATTCTAGAAGATTATGTTTTGTAACTCTAGTTAAGATTTGATGTAGTCAAACTTAACCACTAGTAGGCTATCGGGTTGTGTTATAATCGGGTTACTAAGAGGAAGAGGCATTCCATTCTTTCGATAGCATTTTGTTCCATAGCTAAGAAAAGATAGCCAAGAGAGATAGGAGGTAGAGCACACATAGAGGATATGTGCATTTTAGCAGCCCATGGGCCATAGGGATTACTTCTTTGTATATGCAGCCATATTTCCAGACAGAGAAAGAGAGCAAAGCAGCCTCACCTTCTAGCTGGGTTTTCTCCTGAGAGGGTTTCCCAACGATCATATCTTGGTATTATGTGTGTGTGAGCTCATTTTTTCGTTCTCTACTTTTTTGCTTGATTTACTTTTACATGCATGCACTAATTACAGTTAATTTTACAGATCTAGAAATTAAATAAAACTATAATGGTGTAGAATCTCAGATTTTAAATATAATATTATCAGATCTATTGTGAGGAGTTGTCCAGTGGAATATCCACGGTAGTTTATGGATCAACCAAGTTGAGCATTTCAGGTTCTAGCATAAGAGCGGGTCTAATACGTTCCCTCAAGGTTCTCATATTGGATGAATCATATTTTCCATTAGGACTTACCTCAACCTATGTCATTTTTCCCAAACAGAGAAGGAAAATAAACAGAAAGACAAGTGTCCGAGTTGTCACTATTGGTTGTGGAGCCTAATTATGTTCTTGATTCAAAGGTCTCAACTGCATTGGACCCCAGTTCCTAAACACGGAAACAATGATGCATGTATGATAGGTGCCAGGGGGGCCACAGGTACTTTTAAAAATCCCCACCCCCCTTAGCAGGGATTTGGGGGTAGCGCCCACGAAGATAAAAATAGATGAAAATTTTTCTTCTAAAATATTTTGATTTCGTAGTCAATATGATCCGTTCATTAGGTGAATGATCTAACAGTAAAAGTTATGTTAATTTAGGGTTTTTTTCCCTAGAACGTGACCCTCGGTTTATATGAGGGAATTGTATTGTTGTTGTGCATGATTACTCTAAGAGAGAGATAGGAGTTTGTCCAAGAGTGAAGAGGAAATTACAATGGATCTATTGTAGGTTGTATCTCTTCATGTTTCTAGATAATATAAAAGGAAGGAATGGTTGTTTCTCCGTGGACATAGCCCAAATTGGGTGAACCACATATATTTTTGTCTCTCTTATTTTATGTGTTTCTTTATTTGTGTTTCTACAATATTTTATGTGTTCCATTGCTCTATAATATATAATTTCCTGACAATCACACTTATCCTTAATTGCACTACAAAGTCTTTGGACCATGCATTTTACAAACAAGTCTTATTTATCTATAATGACTGACAACAAGGCATGACACAACATGACTACATAACTAACATAAGACCAAAAGGAAAGAAAACATAAAACAATATATACAGGAAGTGCAACTCATATCTAATATTGAAAATAGAGCTTAAGGTATCGTCCATTGACAGAAAGGGGGTCAATCCTCCCATCCAAAGATTTCAACTTGAAGGTATTATGGTCAAGCCTCTCTTCAATTTTGAATGATCCAATCCAATATGGTTGTAACTTAGTGTGTTTACCTTTCTCTTCATGGGGTTTATCCCATTTTAGAACTAGGTCACCCACATAAAAGCTCTTTGCCCCTGTGGATTTTCTATCAAACCAATGCTTTAAAAGGTTTTGATGTATGGGAAACCAGTCTTTGGATTTGAGCCTCTCTTCCTCGAGTTTGAGTAAAGTGTTTATCGTGCTCTGAACCACTTGGAAATGTTTTCCTTGTGAATCTTGGGGGAGTTGCAAGGCTAGAAGATACAAGTTCAGGGGCAAGATAAGTTCTTTACTACACACGAGAGAGAATGGAGAGGTTTTGATGAAAGATTTTGGAGTTACACTCTCAGCCCAAATTGCATTAGTCAAAGAAGTATGTTGGTTCTTTTTTTCAAAAAAGTGGTCCTCTTGATTATGCAAATAAGATTTTTATTTTTTGATTCAGCCAGAACATTTCCCTGGGGATAGTAATTACATGCATATTTCAAAATAATCTCATTCTCTAATGCAAATTCATAAAGTCTTAATTATGAAAAGTACATTGCATTATCAAACACAAGTGATGTAGGAACACCAAACCTAGTTATGATCTTCTATTCAAAAAATAAATGACTTCTCGGTCATTTACTTGTCTGAGAAGAACTACCTCTAACCACTTGATAAAGAAATATATAGTTGTAAGGATATATCGATGTTGGTTTAACAAGTGTGGGAAAAACTCTCTGATAACATCAAGGCCCCACTATTGGAATGGTCCCTCGACTACTATTGGGGGCAGTGGGGTGACTGGCCTTTGATTAATACTGACGCTTTTTTGAAAATCTTGAAACTTGCGAACATAGGCATGCACATATTTGAAAAGAGTGGACCAATAATAACCAACCCTCATAACTTTGTGTGTTGTGGTGTTTCCAGCATAGTGGCCACCTGTTGGTCCATCGTGTAAGTCTTTAAGGACCTCATTTATATCTTGTGGCTCAAGGAACATTAGTAGAACTTCATTGTGGTGCTTCCAAAAAATCACTCCATGGACCAATTGATATGATAGACCTTTAAACAAATTTCCTTTTTTTGTTTGATCGATAAGTGTGAGGGAAATGTGTCATTCTCCAAAAAGTTTTGTAATTATGCATACCAGAGCACTGTGGACGTGGATTGACGAATGTGATCAATATTGTACATTTATATCTCCTAATCCCATCCTATAAGCCCTTGTTTGAGAGTGTCCTTAGCTTCGGTTGCTAGCCTTAATAAGCCATGAAATTTTACGGTATGAACTAGTTTGAATTCTAGGCCATATTCTTGAAGACAGGTCATCCAATTAGCCCTTTTCTCACCCAGCTTTTGTTATACAAAAAATTTTCTCACTACTGGATGAGCTACGGATATAATTGTATGAGCCTTGAGTAAATATGACCTAAAATATTGTTGACAAGCTAGAATGTACCACCAACAACTATGGGGTCTCCCTGGTGTGAAGTCCCAATTAGACCTCACATTGTTTGGGATAAGAGCCCCATCTAGTATGTGGACCCGGATACCACTATGAATGTTTCTACTCTTGGCTATCAAATGAGAAGGTGTCAGAGTGGGGACAAGAATGAAATGCCTAGACAATGAAACAAGATCATCCCAAGAGTGAAAAACTACAAAAAGAGGTACAAGCAAGTCTCGACATCAATAAGAAGGAGTATGCCATGAGAGGGATCAATGAGCCAAAACCCAATCATACATACATGAATATGAATATGAACATGTGAGAGGTTAATTGTAAATTAGTTCACAATGGTTCACTGACATGGCGAGAAATAAGTAAAACACAAATTCAAAAAAAACATACATACAACAATTATGAACCAGTCCATAACATATAACATGTATGAATGCACACATACAAATGTAGTGAAAATATCAGACAACCAATATAACCACTATGAACAAGTATGGGAAGCAGTGCCAGAAATGAAGAACATCTTATTATTGTTGCTGCAAATACAAGTATATATTTTGCAATTTTTCAAATCCCAATAGTGGAACATGGGCTACTCAGACCATTTCCCAATGCTAAACCCTAGCCTCACTGTAACTCCCTCTACTAGCTTCCATGAGTTGAGTGCCTCTAGCTCTCAAGCACAAATTAGTTGCCTATTCCTAGCCTCAACTCGAGTGCTAAAGGTCCTTTACAATGAGGCATGAGGGCACATTTATAGAGGTGAGGTGACTATTTACCTACCATGACTCTTGACCTCCCCTCATGACTCTTGAACTTCCTCACTGCACTCTTTTACTATTGCCTAGTCCATGTTGAATTGATCTCAACATAAAAGCTAACACCATGAGGAGAAATTTTTCATAATGATAGAAGAGAGAATGTGAGGAGAAAAGAGAAGTTCTGCAAAACCCTAGGGTTGGTTTGTTTTGTTGCCAACATTGTTGTGAAACCATGGAGACTTGCATGGACAGTTGAACTTCTTGTTAATGTGCATCACTTTTCTCTAATCATCTTCTGCCATTTTGTTCTTGAAAATGCTTCCAGATTTTAGGAGCCTGAAAGGATCCTGTTGGAGCTTCTACATAGATCCTAGCTCCCTTATTTTGGGTCAACATTCTTGCTCCCTTCCTTTTGAATTTGTTCTAGGATATTTAATGAGCCTTGGCAAATCCTCTTTTGGAAAGCACCATCTTTTTGTGATTTTGATGATGTCTTCACCCTATCCTTGATGCCCTTGTTATCTAATATTGTGCATTTAAGTATCTCAACAAGAGATTGTTTCATCACACCAATCCTGCACACAAATATTCAATATTCAGGATACAACCTCAAATTATTTATTATGAAATAAAATAAAATAAAATGATCAATCAAAGACGCGATATCCACAAGTATTTTCATCCCTTTTTGTGCTAATTTCATTTTGATAATTAGTGTCTAGACTCCTTCATTGTGGTGCTCCTTTTTCTTTTTCTAATTAGTGTCTAGACTACTTCAAAATGTCCTTTTAAACATGGAAGAGTTTATCATTCATTTATCATTATTCACCCATGACCGGATGAAGCAGAGGTGCCAATATCATTCTACACTGTCAAATGAAAGAAGAAAAGCTTCTTCTTTCATTTGATTGAGTGTGTTAGCCCTGGCCATGCAAAGTTGGTCAGGATTCAAAAAATATCTTATGCAAACATTGATACAAGTTGAACTTCGCCACATAGCTTTGGAAATGCAAACCAAGTCCCTGAGGTAGTCGAAGTAGCTAAGTTGTTGCATAGTTCAAGTACTTCCACCGGTCTCGGTACGTTTGAGAAAGGCAAGGTAGTGTTTAAAAATTATCAGTATGGAAGATAAATCGCAAGATTTACACCATAAATGTGTGTGTTTAATGTCATAGAGAATTATGTGAATGGCGCTTCAAATGATGCTTTATTTTTTATTGAAATTTCCCTTAGATTCCTTACAATAATCTAGGAAATGGTCGTGTGTGTGCAACGGGATGGGAGCTATCCACAAGTTGAATCTATTGCCCCATCTCACGTCTTGTTGATTCTTCTTCATCATGTGCCCTAGTGGATGGAGTTTAGGATAAGTTTTTGTATTGACTGGAAAAAGTGTTTGAATTTGAAGGTCAAATGCTTTCTTCATGTATGAACTATATTTAGCATATAAATGATTAAAATACCACAAAAATCTTGAAGAAATCACTCTGGTGATTACATCATTCATTTTCCCATTTACAACCCTTTTGACAATGGCGATGTCCCCATGATGAAGAGCGACATGAGAAAGATGCTTTGTGTGATATACTACTTGAGGATGGCATCTGAGAATTTTTCTGACCTTCAACCATTAGGAATGTCACGATGGCATGGAGAAACTCTAATGTTGTGCACCATATTGTACTACACATCGATTGCAAGATGCCCCTTGGATACTAATTAGCAGACTTTTATTTTTGTTGGCTCTTTTGATACTTGGGATAGTGGGCATGGATTCAGGCTGAGAGTGATTTAACATAGAGGTCATGGAACTTTTGTGATCATTGGGTCAATCACATCTATAATTGTGACTCCTCAATGATATCATGACTTGTTGAATACTTCATGATCTTTGAAAGAAATAGTGACCTGTGAGGTAGTTTGCGATTTACGAAGGTTGCAAAGTCGCGCTCTAGCAAATTCACATTTCTTGGTTGGTTTCCCTGGGGTATGAGGATGTGATCTTGCAACCTATTTGGGATTATGACTCACTGGAAGTTGCATAGTCACAATGTAGGGTTGGTCACACTCCTTGGAAGCTTGCCTGAGGCATTGAGATGTGACTCTACAACTTGTGTGGAAAAGCGACCTACTCGAGTTCGCCCAGTCACAGTATAAAGTAGGTCACACCTTTGGATGGTTCGCTAAATCTAGAGAATGGTCACAAGCAAGAGATGCGACCTTGCTAAGTCACATAGTTTCCCTCTAGAGTAAGTCGCAATTCCTGATAAATTTTTTGGATTTTAAATTGCACTCATGTGACTTGTTTAGTCACGAGTCTGGTAGGATGATGTTGCAACTTCGATTCAAACAACAAATTGAAGGTGTGACTAAGACAAATTCACATTCATTCATGAAATTGAAATGGTGAATGCATGCATTATCTCCTTAATACACTCATCCCTCAAAGTGATCCATTGTCATTCAACCCATCTTTGGCATTGGGAAGCTAGTGTTATGCCTTTGTCTCAATCGCATTCGGAGGAAATTTATTCGAACTAGAGTTTGCAAATCCTTGTTAGGGTGGTAAAAGAAGAATCTTCTGGTGACTGAACAACTCCCTTCCAATAGGCATGCACATAACATCATCCTAGTGCTCCAAGTGTGCTACCCTATGATGTCAAATGTAATCCTCGTCATATATTTCCATGACCCCTTTCACAGTTATATGATGCCAAACAATATGCAAATATAGGACCACCTTGCCAGAATGAGATGTTAGATCCCTTCGGCGTTGTCTTATGTACAACTATAGCAAGGCATGGTTTCTTGCTAGCAATAAGATTTCGCTCTTTACATAATGTGGGGCTTCAAACCCAATATTTTACTCTCTGCCTGTAAATTTTTATATACAAAGCGATTTTTATAGCCTAGGAAAATAACAATAGCATCATCATGAGATTGGTTTATTTTCAACTATTGGAGTTTAGGAGTGAGAAACATCCTCTCGAGAATCAGCTTCATTAACAAGAATCGGTTAGCTCACATGGTTGATTGTTTTCATGCATTGTTATGTGTCCCTGGAGCGTTATTTGAATTCCTGCATGATCTTGCCATTGATCACAGAAAAAGGGTCTTCATCCCTTGTCCCATTCCTTAGATGAGAACGCTCCAGTCCCTTCAGAAATATGAGCTCCTTAATCTCCTCAATGTAAAGCATCCCAATTCAAACCCAACGCTTAGTATAAAAGTTTGAAAAAAGCCTTAGTCTTATTAACACACACATTTTAAACCTCTCAAATTACACTCTCATCGTTGCCTAATAAATACTAGTGTGCTCCTTCTATTTTATGCACATTAATGATCCCTTCATACCTTATGTAGTATGTGGTCAACAATTCACCTTTCGCATGCTCATAAAAGTGGTTTTTCAACTTATATATATCGCGAGAGTTGGTCATTAGTGATGACCTAGATACTTTTCTCTTCATATGCCATAGGTGCCATCGCGATTTTAGTGATATGACACAAAACCTCCCCTATTGTCAAGCTTGCATGTACAAAGGTAATATTATATGTCACAAATAAAAGCCTTTGCATACTCAAATGCTAAGACTAAAAGTGAAATGAAGAGGGTTCAGGTCTTAAGATACTTGAAATAAAAAATGTTAGAGGCATTTTGAATGATAACATAAATACCACTAACGTAAATAACCTTCTCAAAAGCATGATAAATTGTGTGCATGAGTATCTTGCAAGAATTTAACCTTGGGCATGTGAATGACACTTTCTCAAATGTATTAAACCCCTTAACATGTGAATTTCCTCAATTTCAATAATGACTATGCAGTTGTCGTGTCTAGAACCCAAATTATGACTGCATCTTAGAGAGAGAAGAGATCAAAGTTATAATATCGAGGTCACAAAAATCTCTCCAATCCTAGTGTAGTCACAGAAATATGACCCAACGACACCAAGATGATGTTACGGTGTATTTTAAGTGCCATAACATGTTGGTGGCAATGCACAAGGTTGGGACTCCAATCAAACATCTAGGGTTTCAAGCATGCATGAGAAGGGTAACTGGTGAAGCCAAAAATTGTCTTTTTTTGAAAACCTTCTTACACCCCATCCTCCTCCTTTTTTACTCTAATAACTCTAGTTAAGCATTAGTTTACAAGTTTCATGGCAATAGCAAGTACTTAAGCATCTTTTATTTCATAAGTTTCATTGTTCTTTATTATTTAACCCAATATTATCATAAGCTACTAAATTGCACCAATTTTGCAGCTAATGATTAATTCTACAACATAGTTGAAGGTTTGATGGATTTCGAAACTCCAGTTGAGGAACGAGACATATGGGCAGGTGGCTAATAGCTGGCATAATGATATTTAGCTATCTTCATGACCTGGATTGATGATAAGAACACCATATAATTCCAATCAACGCAGAAGTAAACCAGCAAAGAAGGAGTCGAAGATGAACCAAGCGAGCGAGAAAATTAGTGGAAGCAAATATTTAGCCTCGTGATTTGCTTCTGCGATAGAAAATCATGAGGAAATCATGTCATATTATCTTCTTATGTTATTTTTAATCTCTGTCAAGTAGGATAGGGTCATAAATCTCTAAAACAATTATCGATAGAGGTTATAAATCTACCTCGCGGCATGATAAACAACAAACTTAAATATTATTTTTGAAACTTTGCTCGCATTTATAAAGGAAAGTTTGATCATTCTAATGAGAAATTGTCTTTATGCATATTTAGTTTCTGAGTAATCATGCATACCTACAACTCAGAAGAGGACCCCTGGAATTGTAAGGACTTACTTATTTTTAGAAAACATTCAGTTTTTCATTTTATATCACTTTGAAATATTTTATCTAACCTTTCAGTTTTGATTGTTAATGAATGATTTTGAGAATGATAACAAATTTCATAACAGAGTATGTTGTGTTTAATAAATTTGTTGTAGGATGGATAGAATAGCTTGAGACCCCTTATGCACATAGGAATTTGTAGACAAAGTGTAAAATGATTTGAGATTTGAAATAGAGTTTAAGTTACATTTGAGTGAAGAAGATTTCAGTTTATATTAAGTGTGGTATTTTAGGTTAATTTCCTTTTCTATTGAAAGTAATTTCTCTTTTATTATTTAGTCTTCCATTTTAGAGTAACTTTATTTATGCAAGTGTGATCTTTCTTTTTAGCAATTGTGATAATTCTAGTGTGATATTTCTTTTAAGCAAGTGCAATAATTTTAGTTTCATTTTACAAGTGTGACATATTTACTTTATGCAAGAGAGACAGTTGTTTTAATAAATTTTAAGTAGCATATGTGCATAAAGGTATCTCAACTTAATTTACAAATTTCTTAGACCATAAGGACTTATAGCACATACACTTCATCAATTTGAAAGAATTGGTCGATAATTTATTTAGTAATTTAATATCAATTAAATTACCAAACAGTGATAACATATAAATCCTAGTGAATTTGGAAGGGATGAGGATGATGGTGAGGCAAAATCATCAACCAAAGGGATTCCCATAAACCCTAATGCTATTGATTTCATCATGTTTTGAGATAATATGAGAAGGGTGAAGATGATAAGCACCCTAGAGAGTGAGGATTGATGTAAAGCAGGGTTGAACATTCAATCACATATGTATAGTGTTACAAGGGTGTAATGGGAATATATAACTCTCACAAACCTTAATGAATAGGCTAAGGTGTAGGACCAGTCAAGAACCTACGGGAATATGTTATACAATGACTCTTCCCATGATGCCAGGCAATGTCGATGAGAATGCACCCCTAGAGGCATGCGAACTAGGTTAAAAAAGGAAGGGGGTCAATTTTTCCAGTTTAGGCTTTCTCCCAAACCCTAGTATGGTCAACATAATGAAAGTTGGATTGATGTCACGTCTACAAATGCATAGTGCCTCCACTAATTGGTGATGAATACTATTTAAATTTAGGTTTCAAATTCATGGGAGACTCCTAACGCATCATGGAAGCGACAAACCTTCAAAACCTTAATGCAATCATAAGGTCAGTATCTGAGACAACACATAATGTGTGGACGCAATATGTAAAGTTTGAATGGGCACGTCAATAGGGTTTGATAAGAAGGGTCACAAGGAGAGTAACTAGTTGAAAAATATGATCGAAACCCTAATGGCTCGGGGCGAGTGGAGGGGAACCAAAAATTTTGAAAATGCCAAAAAATTGGGTGTTTTTGTAGCGACTACAACAAATACTTAACTACCTTGTATATTGCATACGCTTGTTTATCAATGGCAGGGTAGTTTAATTCTGGTCCTTGTAGTCTGACACTCATAAAATAAATAGGTCATTCATTCCCTTCATTTTCCTTCTGAGTTAACACAACTGCAATTGATATATTCGATGAAAATATATAGAGCAAGAAATATTTTACATAGTTTGGACTGAATAGTGTGGGTGCATCGATGATAGTCTGTTTGATCTGAGTGGAAGTGTGTTTCTCCTGTTTGTCCCATATGTTTAATGATTCTTTCTTGATCATCTCCTGTATAAGTTTGACTATCTGTGTGTAACCAGATATGAATTTTCTGAGGAAATTAATTTTCCCTAAGAAAGAATGCATGGCTTTCTTGTTTTGCAGGAGATGGGATTTGTGTGATAGCCTTGACCCTCTTGGGATCAATCCTAATTCCATTATTTTCTATGATGTGCCCCATTAGAATCCCTTCAGACACACTAAAGATGCTCTTCCTAGGATTAAGGGAAATACCATACTTTCGACACAACTAGAATATATGCTTTAGATGACCTCCATGATCTGACCTTTTAGTTGAAAACATAGTAATATCATCTAAATAAAAAACAACACTTTAACCTCTAAGGCTTGAAAGGTGATGATCATCGCTCTTTCAAAAGTTGCACCACCACTGATTAGCCTGAATGTCATTCTCTTGAATGTGATTGTTCCCCATTTAGTCTGGAATGTAGTTTTCAATCAGTTTGGTTCCACTACTAGCACTTGATTACAGCATGAAAATCCATCTAGTAGCGAAAACATTTTAGACCCGATATTATCTAGAGTATCTGCTCCATGGATGGCACTAGATAGTTATCTTTGTCAAAAGCTCAGTTAAGATTCCAGAAATCAACACATAAACATATTGCACCAAACTTCTTTCTAAACGGGTCCAAGTTGGAAACCTAGATAGAATGTCTAACTTTGAAGATCACCTAGGCATCTAACAACTTTCTTAATTACTGTAGTTTTTGTTGGAACAAATTCACCCCTTCTTTTATAGTAATTACATGTTGGATGATACGAGTGTCATAATTATTTAAATCATTGTATGTCAATGTGAACACGTCTCAATATTGCTTGAATAGGAAAATAAATTCTTGTCATTCCCGTGGGAAACAATAGGTACCGAGGTTCACATATTTTGGATCTTGTGGGGTTTCAAGGTTGACTTGTTCATATGCGAGCTTCAAACTATGGGTCTTTGTATTAGTAGGTCCTCTGAATTAGTTTTTCAAGTCAAATAATTTCTCCAGGGACACCACAACTTTTGGCATAGTGTTTCCTTTCAATGCTTGGGATGCTTACTACAAAGCTTTCTCATGTTCATCTTCCATTATGGCGGCATCTTTGAATATGTCAACATTCGCTATCAAGTGTAATATTTTTTGGTCGTCATTGAAAAAACATAAATTAGTAACATTTTTGGGTACAGAGGGTTTATATAAAATTTCAACAAAAAAACCATTTTTCAATGGCAACATCCTAGCAGTGACATTTGTTAATGCATTTTTTGTCGCATTTCTAACTCTTATAACATAAAAAATATTGAAAGCTTTAAAATGATTTATGAAATGACATACCTCATGTTGGTAGTTTTCAAGGTGGGGTGAAGAATAATGTATAGTATCTCGTACCTAACGAGTGACTACCTTTGAGTCACTGATTACCTTTATGAGTTCTACCTTCAGGTCTATAGATTTCTTCAATTCAAGTATGATTTCTTTATATTCTATAGTATTATTAGTGCACTCGAACTCCAAATGACATGAAAGTATATGTTTCTTGTTATGTGGTCTGTAAGTACAGAACCAGCTCTAGAACTGTCTTACATCTTAGAACCATCAAAATAAAGAGTCCAAAAATTGCTAGCTACTAAGTTATTTCCTGTATTATTATTCCTATTAATACTAACATTACTACTATTATATACATCTAAATTACATAGTTCATTTGCACTAGCTGAAGAACAAGGAAGGAGTTCTAGTTGTGTATCTAGTGGAATCGGTGATGGTTGTGCAAGGTAGCACCTGAGGTCAGTTTCTAAAAATTAGTTACCTAAATCAATTATTTGAAAGCAACAAGCTCATTTTTTCCTTCAAAAGGTGTAATAGTGTGCTTCATGTAAGGTTCTGATTCCACCCATATGATTATTCTTGCACTTGAATGGAAGCCATAAATGTGACCAATCAGTAGCAAAATACCCTTGTAGTTTTCTAGACCAGTCTCTACTTAGCAATACATTGTAGGATTTTGGGATGTCCATAATCACTATGTTTATTCATTCATGAACTCAGTGATCATATGATAAGTGAATAAGAACATATCTGAGTTCACCAATAGCTTCGAAAAGAGACCTGTCTAGCTAAATAATTTATGCATCAATATTATCCCATTTGGAATTGGTTTTCTTGGCAATAGATAATGGAATTATGTTTACAGATGCACGAGAATCAGCTAAACCACTGTGAACATTGTAATAAAAAATTTCAATATTAAATAAAAATGGAAGGAAAAGAGTATTAGCTTCTAATGTTATAGTATTAACAACTGATTCCATTGAGCCATAAGACTTACTGTATACCTTATGGAAAGAATAAGCATTACCACCTAGTGAAGGTTGGGAAAGGGCTTGGACAAGCTGTTCCTCGTAAGCTCAAAGATCAAAATATTTGTGCAAGGTTTCTTCGTATCTTCCACTATGTTGTAATTCAGGGTAGCAGGGATTGTCGTAGTGTCTAGAGGAGTGAATTTGTTTGACACTTATAGAATTCTAGACTTTCTTTTACTATTGGTAGAAGTGTTCTTTGTTGTGGCAGCATCTCCAGGCTTGTCTTGAGCTTTCTGAGCCGAGTTGACGGGCAGTGTAATTTTCCTTAACAAATGTTCCTTCAATTTTTTCCTCGTCAACTCTTATTCAAGAATAGTCCCTTGACATCTCAACTTGTATTGGTTTCTTGTATTTTGAGTTGGAGCCTCACTTAATGGTGGCTCTTCATCATCTGAGTGAACACACAACTGAAAGTATTTATTGCGTGTCCGACACCCATGGTCTATTCAGACACAACAGATTATTCCTTTTCTTATGTCTGCTTAATTACTCATTTGAGAGTATTAAGTCAATAATGTGCGCAACTAGAGCATTCATGTTGTGATTCCACTGTGAGCATGTCTTTTCTGAGTGATATTCTTGATGATAATAGCAATATTATTCCATGTCCTTGCTTTCGACATTCAACACGACATTTGAACTCTGTGCAGAATTAGCTAGATGATTGTTGTTTTTATTGTTGTTGTTAGTCCTTCTCAAGAAGTTAAATTTTGGGGGCTTGCTGCTAGCAGTGGTCTCACTTGTCCTTTTTCTTAATTCTTCCAACTCATTGGACAAAGTCATGATAGTTCGAGATAATATTACAAGATTAATGGCTTCTTTATATTTGGCCTTTCTTGAAGAGGCCTGACACCTTTTTTCCATTTTCCTTAGATTCTTTAGAAGATTCATCATTGACAATGACTCCCATCACACGTGTCATTTTCAACTACAGTGGCTTCTTCAAAATTCTGCGCCAAAGCATGTTTCGCAACTCTCTTTACGAATTGCAAAATGCTTGGCGGCAAGGCAAAAGTGTAGTAATCAATTGTGATGGAGCCATGAGGCTTTGTATTCATGGGAAACTTGTTGAATATCCAACTTAACCTATGATTAAAATCTTTGACCTTTTTCTTTCTGCTCTACCTTCCAAGGTACAAGGAAAGAGTCTACATGCAACATTGTCATGACATACCTTGAGCATCTGCAAGTGTAGGTAGAAGTTGTCCAAATGGCCTTCTACTTTGACTGACTTGTCACAGTCACATTTCATTAACAACTTTTTCAGGTGTCTCAACATCTTATGTGAAATACCATGAAGAGCAAGTGGGACCTGAGTCATCCAATCAAGATCTTGGTCTGTCATGTCCTCGTCTCTATGCTCCTCCTCCTCTTCAAGATCTAAGGAAAATTCACCATCTAACTTGTCAAAGTGATCATTAAAGAACCACAGTATATATGTGTACCCTTCATTAAGAGGTGGAATTTTCCCTTAACCTTCAATACTAGCTACAGATTATTCCAACCCCTCAATGGTGGCAAAAAAAAAAATCTTCCACCATGGAAACCAAGATATCGGTTCTAGTTGTTTCTCTTTTCTTAAGAAAATGTGGAAGATCCTGGGCTCCAGGAATCAATATGATAGCCTTTCTGAAGTTACGGGTTATGGGCCGAATTGACTGGATTTTGTTCATAAGTAACTTCACAACTTGGTTTTGGGCCTGATTGGAAATATCCTCCTATCTCAGGAATATGAGTTGGAGAGGTGTTGGTAATGTTTCTACTTTTTCCAGAAGAAGAATGATATAGATGTGTGGAGTTTTTAGGCATAAAAAGTTGGTGGCCCTCCTTCTAGCTCCAGAAATGTTAAGAGTGTTGGACCTTCCAACATCCAAGGGGTCTCCCTGATATGCAATCCAAATTAGACCTCACACCGTTTGGAATGGGAGATCCATACAAAATACAACTTGGATGTCATTTACTTAAATATCTTCCTTGGATTTAGTTGTCAGTAAGAGAGAGAATCACATATGTGCCTTCAAAAATAAAGCAAGTGTGCCTGGTGAATGTTTAGTTGTAGGTGCATCAAGGTTCTTCTACTACAGAGGGGGCATAAAGTCCAGCAGAATAGTCCACAAAGATGTGATAACCGTAGCAACCATTACAACACATTCTCAATAAGATAAGCACTAGACTAACCGAAATAGTTCAACTACCTTAGTGTTGGTGAAATAAAACATGAATCATAAACATTCACAGAATAGTCTTATAAAAATTCATAATCCATGTATGAAAACGTGTTGGCCATCAGGCTTCAAATATTAATTAGAAGTCCGAAGATGCATGAATATAACAAAGATCACTTGCTCCAACATTGGAGCGTTGGAGCCACCACTTTCTCCCCAAAAGTACTAACTTGTCTATCTTATGCCTTATGTGAGAAGCCAAGGTTAAAATTCCTTTACATGAGAAGTGAGGATCTATTTATAACTTTAGGAGTGACCTTTAATATCCTCATGACTCTTACCTTTCTAACTTCTACTAACCTTTAGAATTCTGCAACCATTGGAGTTCCAAATGAATTTTTGACTTAGTCCTTTGGACTTCCATGACTCTTGGACTTATACTTTCTTGTCTTTTACAATGATTACAATAATACATTTTGAATTATACATCATCATATGATGAGACTAGACATGTCTTGGATTACTAGTACTAACAGTAATTGATGACATGGACTTTGTTTCGTGGTGACATAGTTTCCACTGTATCGGCTTTCTTCTAATCATAGCGCTTTCATGCTCCAAAGGGTCTTCAATCTTGGAGTCTTTAGGGTGCTTCAATGATCGGGCTTTCAATTTTTTTCTTGGTTATTTTTTTGCTTCCTTTTTTTATCCTCTTTGCCCAATTTTGCTTTTGTATGCTTTCCATGAGGTCCCTCGAATACCTGTTTCTGCAATCACTCATGACGAGCAACTCTTAGTTTAAAAATCTCCTACCCTATCGTGTTTTATACATATTTTATGGTTCATGCCTTTTTTATGTGCTCAAAACAATCAAAGGATATTCAGGGTGTAAAGGCGCACTTGGAAAGGTTGAAGGACTAAGGAGGAGGAGCTTTGAGGCTTCGGCATGCGCTCATGCGCTCAAAGGAAAAAAGATAGTTGAGGTAGGGTGCAGGTCGGAATTTTGAAGGATGACAAGGAAGGCTTTAGGATTTCCAAGTGTGCTATGAACTTAAGGGATAGAGGAAGGGTGCAGGGCACAGGGTGCACTCCTGATGGCTTAAGGCTAAGGATTCATGCCTTTAAGGTGCTCTCATGCGCTGAAGGGGCCTTAGGAAGTGTGCAAGGTGCACTTTTGAAGACCGAAGGTTGAGGATTTGTGCCTTCATAGTGCGTTGATGTGCTCAGTTAGTTCAATATGATGTAGGGTTCATTAGGAAAGGTTGAAATATTAAGCTTCGTGTCTTCTATGTGCGCTAGCGCGCTCAAGGAGGGCACACTTCTTCAAGTCGAAGCAATGCACTCAAGGAATACTTAGTCATCTTGGAAGGTGCAGTTCAAAACAAAGAAGGGGATTCATGATTTTGGAATGTGCCCAGATCTCAAGGAGGGTGCATGGTACACTTTCGAACAATGAATGATCTCCCATCAAGGCTTCGGTGTGCACTCATGTGCTCATGGCCTCAATGGGATCCTTTTGGAACTAAAATCTGTCTAAGTCTGGATGATTGATCAAGGGATGAGAAATATTTGTTATAGTCATAAAACCATGTGCAACACATAATAACTCATTAAGAAAAATTAGACAACTTGATCAATAATGAATATACACCAAAACACCACTTTATGCATATTCCCCAATTATAACCAGTGAAGGGTGTGCGACTGTGGCCCGAAAGTGTCGTTTACAACAAAAAAGGATGTGATGACCATGAAATGCATATATATATATATATATATATTCTAATAAATGCAATGACACTTGAGCACGCTCAAGAACACTTAAGTTTTGTTAAACAACATAAAAGGACACTTGATACAATGATGAAGTAGGCTCCAAAATTCGAATGCAGTGAAATTTTGGAGGGTGTTGTAGAAACGAAAACACTAAGATGTCGTCATTCAACATTTTCCTTCTCTTGAATCTTTAGAACCTCATATTTCCTTGTCTTCAACTTCCTCTCTTGTTACTCCCATCTTAGTCTCGGTTACCTCTTCTAGCACTATGCCTAGTATTGATCCTAGTTCACCTACCTCTTCAAGTGATCCTCCTGAAATATTCTTAAGATAATAGAAATAATCTTGCCACTCACCCTCTTCTTATTTAGGCTTGTAAATCTTGAATCCATGAGTTTTGATTGGTATTTTATCCAATAATCAGATAACTAGATATGTTTTTTCTCTTACGACTAACATCTTGGCTACAAATTGTCCTTCCACTTATGCTCAAGCTAAGGACAAACCTAAATGGGTAAAAGAGTATGACTCCTTAAGGAAGAACAAGACTTGGATTCTTGTCCATGTTCCTCATAGACAAAATTTAATTAGTCGTAAATGGGTATATAAAACAAAGTTTACTATAAAAGGAAATATTTAAAAATAGAAATTCCAGTTAGTGGAAAAAGGTTTTAATCAATAAGAAGGTATTTATTATAATGAAAATTTTTCTTCAATTGTTAAAATGAACTCTATAAAAACTATTTCTTTTCTTGTTGCGTCTTATCAATGGGAACTACACCAAATGGATGCCCAAAGTGCCTTGTTAAATGGTGATCTTCATGAAGACATTTATATGCAAAAACGCTTGGTTTTATCATGATTGACACTACAAGTTTGATATGCAAATTAAAGAAGTCTTTATATAGCCTTAAATAGACACCTATGGCTTCGCATGAAAAAACTAATACTTATTTCTTGAAGAATGGTTTCAAGCAGTGTAGATTTTATCTGAATATGTATGTAAAGTAGTTTGATGATGAAATCCTCATTATTCTATTATATTTCGATGATCTTATTAGTACTATAAATCAACATTCATCTATACAAGAATTGAATAATCAACATAAGAATGAATTTGAAATGAAATATTTAGGCAAGTTGCACTATTTCTTGTTTTTCAAATTTGGCATATGCTCGATGAAATATTTATTTTGCAGCCTAAGAATGTGATGGATTTACTTTCTCGGTTTCGTATAAATTATTGTATGCCTTCACCAATGCCATTTTAGTTCGATGTATAATTAAATTTTGATTGCATTACTCATCTTGTTGATGATACTCTCTACCATCAACTTGTGGGAAGTTTAATTTATTTGACATTCAACAAGCGTGATATCTCTTCTTCCATTAGCATGGTCTCACAGTTTATGTGAAAGCCTCATGAAATTCATTGGTAAGAAACAAAGATAACTCTTAGATGTTTACAGGGGATAGTCAATTATGGTGTTTCATATTTGATCAGAACCACAATTTCTCTTATTGGTTATAAAGATTTTGATTGAAGTAGTGATAATTCAAATAGATGGTCTGTTGTAAGGTAAGTATATCATCTTGGTTAAAGTGTGATTTTTCATGGTCCAATAATAAGATGAGAACTCTTTCTCTTTGTTCTTATGAAGCATAGTATAGAGAAACTACGGAAGAAACTAAATAAGTAGTTTGGTTGCAACGTGTACTTAATGAGCTTGACCTAGTTCAAAAATCAGTTACAGAGTTAAGATGTGACAATCAAAGTTTCATTCAACTTGCGTATAATCTATTGTATCACTCTAAAACCAAACAAATTGACCTAGATACTCACTATATTGAGATCTTGCTGAAGATGGTGTTATTTCCTTAGAGTATTTTCCCATGTATCAACAAGAAACTGATATCTTCATCGAATCCGTGATTGAGGTGAAGTATGTATGCCTTTGACAATTGTTTGGAATACGACATGTTGTCATCAAGGAGGAGTGTTGGTGTAATGACATCTTCCTCCTTAGTTGTTCCATATCCCTAGTCATTATTAAGGGAGAGTGTTGAATGTGTCACTTTGGAAGGTAAGAATGTATAGGCTATGTTGGAAGAAACTCTAATTTTATGTAAAAGAGTAGTATCTAGCATTCATCATAGATTAAAATATCCTTGTAGTAATTTTCTATATAAAGAGGTGAAATTGCATTATCTCACATACATTATGGGGATGTAATTTCTCAATACCTCTTGATATATAATAGAGGTTTGGGATTCCCATAAGTCACACAGGAAAATATATGATAGTCTTGTCATTGTAAAGTTCAATGGTAAATTCCCCCAAGGCCTACAAGTGTTGTTATGTCATGATGATGTAATGACATCTTTCTCCATAAGTTTTCCATTTCCCTAGTAATTATTAAGCGGGGGTGTTTGAATGTTTCACTTTGGAAGGTCATAATGTCTAGGTTATGTTTGTTATTCTAATATAAGACTATCATATAGCATCAACATGAGAAACATAGGAATAAAAATATTGATTGTTATTTGAATGAAAACTAGTAAACTTATCTAAACCATAATTATGACCAATAAGACCTTAAGAGAATACATTGAAGTTATGTTTGTTACCCATAGAACATACTTATCTAACTATGGTTCAAACACATAACCTTTTCGACATGCATAATAAACATAAATAAAATTGATGGGCATTCATTGCACATGAAAAACATCTTTAAATATATCATTAGAACTTTAATATTACCAAAATAAACTACTAAAAGTTGTATATAATCACAAATATAAAATTTGTATGATGTGTGCTTGTTAGTGTCATAAGAGGAAAACAAAGAAGCATTGTTAGACATATGGTTAGAGGCATTAAAATCAATAATCCATTCCATAATAGAAGAAGATTTGATTGGTTGAACATAATAGGCACAAGAGAAACTTATTATTAATTAGTAGAGGATTTCTTCTTGGATTTAGCAAGATCACATTTCGTTCTAAAGCAGATATATTCATGGTGGTTCATTTTTTCCACAATAGTTACTAGGATTAAACACTTTCTTTTTACTTGCATTATTAGAAGCATCATTAGAAGTGTGCTAAGGAGATCCTTTAATATTTTATTTAAGAGATTTATTGAAGAAGTTTTGTAACACACCCCCTGACCACCTATGATCCTACTAAGGTGGAAAGAGGGCAATTACTAAGCTCACATGATCTCCAAGGTATAGTTATGGAAATAGGGTCTAATTTTTCTATCTTTCCAACTTTCTCAAAGCTTAAATTGGATATAATTTTTGTGTTCTTCTTGACAAAAACTTTCCAAGGATATAGAATTTGCTTCAATCCAACTCCCAGATCCAAAGCTAAGGTCGATTAAAACTAGCCTTTTAGATAGTGCCATGTTAGATGACCTTCCATGTGGATACCCTAATGATTACCACATCATCACCACATAGTAGTGTTACCCCATTTTTCAACCCATTCATACTTTGTCGCATTACACCTTTCCACAATTTGTAAGGCCCTTCCAAATGAATGAACCTTAATAGATGCGAGTTATGCAGATGTGGGCCCCTCCATGGCCATATCATTCAAGGAATATAATGCTAGCAGGTTCCTTTGTAGTCCCCTATCGAAAATATCGGCGAAAAATTGTTAGGGTTTCGTGGATCCCCTATGGAACCTCCTCCAATGTGTACCAACACCCATTTTCTATGGTTGCGCCTACTCGGGCTCCAACACTAGAACATCATCCTAGATGATACCACTTTGTGATGCATTCAAAATCATTGGGGTTACATGGAAGTTACCTTTTCATGTAATCACGTTAAATATAATTCAACTAATCACATGGGTCAAACCCCCTTACACCTGTACATGTGGGCCCCACCACTTTCACCTCATCCCAAAAATAAAATATCAGCAATATTGTAGCCAGCTTCCCTAGAAATCATCGAGGTCAAGGTGTTGAGGTGACATTAGTAACCTTTATTTCCAAGGTGAAATCATACCCTCCATGATGCTACACTCACTGAGTGACTCATGTCACTCAGATATATGCCACTTGGCCCCACAAAACCCTCAAATCCAACTTACATGTGTTTTCCTCCCAGGTCACCACGTCACACAAAGGCCATGTCAACTGCCACATTGGTCATGTGTCCCCCTCGGTCCTTTACTACATGGTAAAAATTACTTTCACATTATAATTAAACTTGAGGTCCTTTTCCCTGCTTCTCTAAACACCAAGAAAATGGCCCCACTTCAACTTGTTGTCTTGATAGGATCATCTTGGTCTCCCTTTGAAATCCCTGACGTAATTCCTCTGGAACAAAAAAGTTATTGTTACTTGATGGTTGGCTCCCCATCCATTTCCAAGAGCCCCTTATCACTTTCACATAACACCTATTCGCATGGGTACATAAGCCCGATCCCCTTTTCTCCTCCAAACCCTGGACTTCCATCCCGAACAACAGATGTTTATGTGTATATTTTGGGTTCCCTTTTCCCTTAGCACTTGGTCACAACGCTCTATCCCACATGGGTGATTGTGACTTGAGGTCCAAACCCCTTAATCCTCAAGGCTCAACCCCCGCTCGACCATATATGTATACATGTTGCTATGAAGCTCCTTGGAGCTATCCCTCCTGAATTTATATTGCAAACACACATTGACATTCATGTTATACTTCCTGAGATTACAGAGGCTTTGACCCAACTTGATATGGATCTATATGTTTGTATATATAGATACATACTCTATCCTTCATGACCTTTTGACAGGACTTGACCCACCCCAATCATATATGTATATGTATACACACACAGAGAACATTATCATTCCTGACATTAGTAGCTAATTTTGAAACCTAAAGGAAAAATATGTTAATTACATAAAAGAAAATTGATAGAAAGCTATCCCTTCATTTATACTTGAGCTTATTGGGCTAATTTCAATCTCATAATAGTTTAAAAATATGCAAGCCTCTTATATTAATAATAAACATAAACAAGCAGGAAGTTATATTCACCGAAAATATTACAAGAAGTTAGTATTCATCAAACATGCAGGAAGTCATATTCCATATTAAATCACATGCATTTCTGAGAATCGACCTCTCATTTCCACATAGGAAAAATGGCATCCCTTGTTGTTAATATAAGCAATTATCAACACATCAAACAAATACAAGATATCCACATGCATTATAAATAAACTTCAAGCATTTAACTTACAAAAGCATGATAGAAATTATGAGGAAAAACTACTGAACATTTAAGAATTTTCAGTCAATAAACCTCATGCACCAACATCCTACAACCATGCAACATTTGTCGAAGCTATACATTGAATTTCATAAGGGAAAAATTTAATTTCATAGCTCTCAACTAACTTCATTCATTTACAATAAAATAAATAGCCAAACTAAAGGTGGGACCTTGATTTTCCACCCAACCTTACACTCATTGTAGCTAAAATCACTTACAACAGTCACCCCCAAGCTAGATCCACGATCTAATGGGAATTTCTTCAATAGTTTTAGCAGGAGGTCATTCTCAGCTCAAAGAGGATAGGGATTACTTATAAAATCAAGTGGTTAATTAGCTCTTTAGCAAGCACCGAGAGTGGTTTCTCAACTAATTCTTGGTAATCATTCATCCCATTTTCCTTAAAATTTATTGAGTTCCTCTAGGCCTCAATTTAGCTTCCCATGGAATTTCATTCCCTCCACTTTTCAGGTCTCTCCAACACTTCTCATTTGTTTTCTCAAGAAGAAAATCTAACCTTAGCAATGTTGTGCAAATTCCTTTTTATAATTTCTCAAGGGTGCCTCTTCATGCCCCTCTTGGACTCTTCATCTCCTCTTGGAATGTTCTTCTGATTTTCCTCTTCCTCCTTAGATCATGGATCTGTGGTCCCACTCTTCTAGCCAATATACAAAAATGCATTCTTTTATAATATTTAATATCATTACATTATAAAAATCAGAAGAAAAACATACTAAGGGCATCACAAACCCCGCCCCATTAAAGGGAATATTGTTTTGGTGTTCTTATTAGAAAATAAACAAATAGAACTAGGCTTTATACTCCTCTCTTACCTCCACTTATTCAACGAACAAGAAAAAATATATGTTGCTGACATTTGATCATACATTTCCAAATGACCCTTTTGCAGTGTTTTGGTGCTTCTGATGCACCCAATTCAACTTGGATCCATTCTGTTTATCTGGAGTGTTTTTTTCCTCCAATATCCAAAGCAGCTATCCTTGTGGTATTTTCTCCTTCCACAAACAATTCTCGGCCCATTGGCTCCTAGAACACCCCCAATGTGCTTATGATTAGAATCAGCCATTCTCATGACTCTTTAAAACTCAATATCATTTTCTAGCATCCCCTTCTCTACTTCCCATTTCCCCGGGAGATTTGATCTCCCTCTAGTGCGTTCACTCTCCTTCCAAGTTTGGGCATCCTCTTCTCTACTTCTCAGTCCTTCAGGCGATCCATTCCTTGGTAAGGCTTACTTGCATTGGAAGGATTTTATAACCAAGGCAAGTCCCTGCCTCAATACTTTCATATAGGTCACATCATGCTTCATCGCAACCAATAGACACCATTGGATGCTAGTGTCCCACAATGGCCTTGTTCCTGAAATCTTTAATCAGCATGCCACTGCACAATATGATATCTTCATGTTGCTACTTTTTATTTTTCCTTGCAATCAACCTAATATGCTTATAATGGAAAATTCAATATTTCACCTGCATGATAGACTTACATGTCATGAGATATTATCATAAAAAAAATTAAATGAATTTGGAACATATCATAATCAAATTAAAATGTAACTCAAGTCATTACGGATCATAAATTTAAACCATATTAAAGCATAGTCCTAATAAAATTTCTTTAAAATGATAATCAATACTTATATCTATAGCTTTCTCTTTTCTCCTACACTAAGTGGTTTATCAGCCGAAGCAATCACTTAGAGTTATGTATGCTCCACACAGTCTTCAGCTAGCTCAGTTCTTCGATCTCACCAATTGGGAGGTTTATCAAACCCAAAAAGATACACAATAGCGCATGTGCCTCATTTAAATTGACAAAGGAAGTCATTTAGTTGTTAGTATATTAATGGATACCAAAATTATTATTTCCTTGTCACATTCATAGTACAAACATGGAACATAAATTATCATAATAATAAGTAACAACAAGACTTCACACTTACTCAATGGATCCCTTACATGACATGGGATCTCATTGGAGATCCTCATCATGTTATCCCAAAGATTCTAGTCATATATTCATCATATTTTTATGATAATAACTAATCCTCCTTCCATAATAATGATTTATGATGATAATTTGTCAAGTGAAATGGAATAACATATTGATTTCACTATTCCCATATTCATAAAATATATCACATTCACATGCAAGGCAATGTTTAAGGTTTAAAAAATATCCTAGTATTCATGTAGAGCATGCATTAATTTGAAAACAGTGGTTTCCAAACTTAGCCAAAGAAATTCTCACCCAAATCCTTTTTTTACCTTTTTACCTTGGTTCCATCATCGACACTATCAATTGATATTTCTATTGTTGTAATATTCAGTGTTTAATTTCACTCAGCATGTCCTCATCCATGCTATTCACATGCTATCAATTTTCAACCCTTGTCATTCTTCACTCAATCTCACCATAATTAACATAAGCATGCATATCAGTAATGGGCCATTCCTTCCCTCTTGCCTAAAATTTTTCCACGCACCATGGAAACCATTAAATAACCTTGTTTCATTACCGAATCATGGAAAACACAAACTCTTTTTTCATACCATTCACACAATATTTTTATTGCAACTGGTTTATTAGTAGTGGAAAGCACTCAGAGAGTGGTTTATTAGCCTCCTCGGAAAGCACCCCCTGGTAATTCCATGCAATCCTTTCATTAGAGGTGTTTTATCACTATGGAAACACTTTGAGAGTGTTTTATCAACTCAACAAAAAGCACCTTGGGTGGTTTATTAGCCTCCTTAGCAAGTACACTGTGGCAAATTCCATGCAAATTTTTCATTACAAGTGGTTTATCAACCCACAACAAGCACCCTAGGTGGTTTATCGACCTCCTCGATAAGCACCCTGTGGTAGCTCCACACAATATTTTTATTATAGGTGGTTTAACAAATGTGTTAAGAAATATATGTGTGGTTTATCAGCCCACAACAAGCACCCTGGGTGGTTTATCAACCTCCTCGGCAAGCACCTTATGGCATATCCACACAATATTTATATAACAGGTTGTTTATAAATTTTGTCAATCACTATATGAGTGGTTTATTAGCCTCCTTGACAAGCACCCTGTGGCAGCTCTACACAATATTTTTAATATACGTGGTTTATCAATTGTGGAAACCACTCTAAGTGTGGTTTATCAACCTATAAAAAGAACCTTGGGTAGTTTATCAGCCTCCTTGGCAAGCACCATGTTCACACGTATCAAATTCATGTCAGTCACATGTTCCAAGAATCAAGAAAATCAATTCAACATGTCTATAAGTTTTTGGAGACTAGCATCATCAAATTAAAAGCAACCTTTTACCAGGACTAGTAGCCATGACATAGTCTAAAACCAACTCATAGGTATCTGCGATAGTGCTACAACTAGCAACCACTTACGCAAGCAATCCATCGATATACAACTAACAACTAAGATGCTACAGCTAGCACCCACCTGTACAAATAATAAATTTTCAAAACCCATCACTCTCAAATAGAACCATAAGTCCTTTATCTCCATGGTCTAAAATAATCAAGTATTGAGCATGGATGATGTATCTCATGTTGAGATAACAACCATTACATGCTTTAACTAGTCATTCCCATATGATACACACCATTCCTTGAACTAAGAAGATTTTAACCACTAATCACAAGCATCCATAGAGGAAACATGGATTTCCCCAACCCATCATATCACATAAACAATCTCATACACACTTGTTCCAAGTGCATAAGACTACACCACTTAACTAGTAGTGTTGGTGCACTACAATAAATCATGCACAAAACCATGTAGGTACTTCTACAAAAATTTTAAGAATGTGATAATTAACCAAGGTTAAAATAATAAGTTGTCTAGAACTTCAAGATAATAGACACATGCATTGCCAATACATCCCACAAGACATCATGTTAGAAGCATTAATGAAATCAACATGTAATTCCATAATCAGTTCCATAAGTAGAAATGATCATATTCACAATCAATTATCACAATCGGAGCTAGAGCTCCACTCATATCCAAAGATCCAAGCATTGGACCTACTCCTCTGTTAATTTTGTAAAAGGGCACAAATTTTACTCCCAAAGGTCTAGAGTTGAACCATTGATATTCACTTCATCTTCTATAGATCCCATCTAGTCTAAGTGTAGAACCTAGAAGCTTTGATACCACTTTGTAACACACCCCCTGACCAATCATTGTCCTACTGAGGTAAAAAGAGGGAAATTACTAATCTAACCGATATCCAAGCTACAATTATGGAAATGTGGTCTAAATTTTTCCATATTTATCTATTTTCTCAAAACGTAAAATGGATAATGTCATTGCATTCATTTTAGCGAAACCTTTTCAATGATATAAAATTATGGAATCATTATCTTATATGTCGACCCATTCATATTGTGTCACATTATACCTTTCCCTGGTTTGTAAGACCCTTCCAAACAAATGAACATATAACATATGTGAGTTATGCAGACATAAACCTCTCCATGGAAACATCACCCCATAAATAAAATTCTGGTGAGTTCCTTTGCAGTCCCCCATCGAAACTAGGAAGCACTAGGGCTACATGGATCCATCGTGGACCCTCTTCCAATGTGTACCAACACCCATTTTCTATAGTCCTGCACCCTCAAGCTCCAGGATCGCCACATCGACCCAGTCAATACCACTCTAAGATGCATTTAAAACCACCAGGGTTATGTGGAAGAAACCCCATCATGTCACCACATAAACTTGGCTTCAACCAATCACATGATTCAAGCCTTCTTACACCTATACACTTAGGCCCCATCTTTTCCACCTCATCCCAAAAATATTGCACCCAACTCTGTAAGAAATCGCCAAGGTCAAGGCGTCAAGGTGATGTCAATAAACGTTATCATCAGGGTGACAACACACCCTACACATTACTCCACTCAATGAGTTCCACATGTCACCCAAACATAGGCTACTTGGCCCCACAAAACCCTTAAATCCAACTGACACATGTTTTCCTCCCAGGTCACCACGTCACCCTGACGCCATGTCACTTGCCACACTAGGCATCGGTCCTACCTGGTCCTTTGCCGCATGTAAAATTTACTTTCATGTTATAACTAAACTTGGGGTCCTCTACCCTACTTCACCAAACACTAGGAAAGTGGCCCTATTGTGCCACATCATCCCAATGATTTAATCTTAGTGAGATCATCTTGGTATCCCTTTGAAATCATTGGGGTAATTCCTTTGAGACAACAAAATTCTTGTTACTTGACATTTAGGTCCCTTCCATTATCGAGACCTCCTTAGTACTTGGACATAGTGCCTATTCATATGGGTGCATAAGAATGAGGCACTTTTCTCCTCTAAGCCCTATACTTCTAGCCCTGCGGGGCATATTTATGTGCATATTTGGGGATCCCTCTACCCTTAGTGCTTGGTCATGGTTCTCAACCCCACAAGGGTGATTTTGAATCGAGGGCTAAACCCCTTAACACCTTAAGGCTCAGGCCCTACTCAACCATATATGTATACATGTTTTTATGAATATTTTTGGAATTGTCCCTCCTGAGTTTATATTGCAAACGCACATTAATAATCAAACTATCCTTCCTAATCTTATAGAGGCTTCGGCCCAACCTGTTATAGATATATATGTATGCACATATAGGTACATAAATTATCCTTTATGAGCTTTTGACAAGGCTTAGCGCAACCCATTGTATACACACACACACAGATATGTGTGTGTGTTGTTCTATCTATCTATATATATATAATTGTATATATATGTGTTATACATATACATATACATATACATATTACATATACATATACTATATATATATATATATATATATATATACATATATATATATATATATATATATATATATATATATATATATATATATATATATATAATATATATATATATATATATATATATATATATATATTATATATATATATAGACACACACACACAACATTATCCTTCTTGAGGTTAGTAGTTGATAACAAGACTCGAAGGCCAAAAATGTTAATTACATAAAGAAACTTGACAGAAATATATCCCTCCATTCATACTTAAGCCCATTGGGCTAATTTCAAGCTCATAACAACAAGCTCATGAATTCATGCCAAAATTCATTCAATTAACGATAAATCTTACAAGAAGTCAATATTTCTCAAACGTGCAAGAATTCACATTTTTATTAAATCACATACATTTCGAAGAATTTGCCTCTCATTTCCACATAGGAAAAAGGGCATGCCTTGTTGTTAATCTAAGAAATTATCAGCACATCAAGCACTGATAATATATCCACGTGCATTATAAAGAAACTTCAGGCATTTAACTTACAAATGAAAGATAGAACTTATGAGGAAATACTATGGAACATTCAAGCATTTCAATCAATAAACCTCATGCACCAACATCCTACAACCATGCAACATTTATAAGAGCTACACATTCATGAATTCCACAAGGGAAATATTTAATTTCAAAGCTCTCAACTAAATGCATTCACTTACAATAAAATAAATGGCCAAACTAAACATGGGACTTTGATTTTCCACCCAACCTCAGACTCACTATAGCCAAAATCACTTGCAAGTAGTTACCCCCGAGGTAGATCGACGATATAAGGGAAATTTCTTCAATAGCTTCAATAGGAGGTCATATTAAGCTCAAAGAGGACAATGGTTACTTATAAAATCAGAGGGTTTATTAGTTCTTTAGCAAGCACCCTAAGTGGTTTCTCAACCAATTCTTGGCAATCACTCATTCCCATTTTCCTAAAAAAATTATTGAGCTTCTTTACGCCTTCGTTTAGCCTCCCAAGGAATTTCGTTCCCTCCACTTTGTAGGTATTTCCAAAATTTCTCATGTTCTTTCTCAAGAAGAAAATCCAACCCTAACATTGTTGTGAAAAGTCATTTTTATAATTTCTCAATGATGCCTCTTCATTCTCCTCTTAGAAGGTTCTTCTAATTTTCCTCTTCCCCCTTAGATCATGGATATGTGGTTCCACTCTTCATACTAATATACAAAAATGCATTATTTTATTGTATTGAGTATCATTACATTACAAAAATAAGGGGAAAATCATACTAGTTGTGTCACACTTTTTAGGATTCCTTTTATTATGTTCCATGAAAGATTTATTAGATTTTTTTTTCGTGAAGCAATTACTATTTCTTGCTTATTAACCAAACCTTTACAAAAATATTTAAATTTAGATTTGATAGATATTTTAGACATTCAATCACTATATTCCTAGTTTATATGAACACATCAAAAGAAGATGGAAATTTATGTTTTACAAGAGTTATTAGGCTTGTATCATTTTTCTTGTAATCTTTTCCATAATTATTAAGTTTTTCATTGAGAGTTTTCGATTTAGCAAGAAACAGTTCTATTATAATAAAATATTTAGGATCTAACTCATGGATTTTATTTTCTAAGTAATAAGTAGATACATCATCATATTTATCAAACAATGAAGTTAAAGTTTTCCATACCTCAATGTTGAGGCAAATTAATTACCTATCATTTAATTGTCAACCCGGGGGTTTCGTAAAACTTGTGAAGTGTGTGTGCACTGTATATGCTAGAAATTAACTTTCAATTTAGATCAATTTAACTATGAAACCAGATAACGACAAAATAAATTCACCTATTCTAATTCAACACTCAATTCAAAAGAAATTATAGTACAATATAGTACATCACGCGGAATTGAAACCTTAATCAATCACACTTGCAAGAATTGAAATTGCATGAAATGAAATATACTCTAAGGGATCATGTGTGCATTATCAAATCAGGACCCTATGAAATGAATAATCAAAACCACATGACATGAAATGAAAGCAAAAGCAATCATTCTTAACCTCTCACACAGGAAAAGATATGAAAGGAAATAAAAACAATTGCTCTTAACTTCTAGATAGGAAAGCAAATAAAAACAATCACTCTTAACCTCTAGGTAAGAAAGTAAATAAAAGCAATCACTCTTAACCTCTCACACATGAAAAGATATGAAAGCAATAAATCTTAATATATGAAAGCAATAAATCTTAATCTATGAAAACCAATAAATCTCACACATTATAGGTGGCCAATCCAAAAGCATGAGAGATGGCAAGTTGAGAGGCTCCCAATGCAAGCATTACCAATCAAGGTGAACATCACTCATGAGTATGGTTTTAAATCTCAATTCCATTCATAAGTAATCTTAACTTTCCACATGAGTATCTCCAACTTTACAGGTGCCTTTGAAAGGAGAAGGCTCTCCTATTTATACAAAAACATAAGAAGCTACCTCATTAATGGAGGTCCATTATTCTCTACCTAGATCCCTAGAAAATATCATAGAGTTACAACTCAAATAGGTAATTATGAGACACATATCCTCTTTGAACTTTATCCAAATCTTCTTCCATATCTTGAAGGGAATTCGAATTTGAGAATTGGAGACCACATAAGAGTGCCTTGGAAGCTTCCAAATGACCTACACATGTCATTAAACTCAAGCCATTTTTAAGTATTATCAAGTATATGTCATTTTTCTAAGTTTTAACCATTTAATTCACTTATAATACTAGAAATCATTAACTTTTGGAAAACACAAATGAAAACATATAATTATGAAAATGGAGGCTAATGAAAGATTATATGGTCATGGAGTTGCGACATGTGAGTGAAATGGTGGAGATAAAGGTGAAAGTGGATGATATTTTGAATACATTTTGGAGACTCTACATACCCCCGAACTGACGTTATTGCATGTCATGCAATCTACTGCATTTCTTAATCATGATTTTCTTTTTAATGAGCTTGGTGTATATCAATTGTCCTTAGACTTTGCATTTGACAATTTCAATTATTTTTGCAAAGTATTCCTTGTCATACATTTAATTGCAGTATGTTTGGTTGGTTCTTGTGTCACAACCAAATCTTAATTGGTATTTGTTTTTGTGTATCAATACCTTGTTCCTTTTTGTTGCAGCAAGATTCATTGAAAATATTTAAGAATGCATCTTTAAATCAGTCATATAATATGCTCATCATTTAGACATTTATTTGCAAATCACATAACTTTTTGAACCATAATGCAATCATAATTGATTGGGAGAAGTATGTTAGTATGAAATGAATTGAAATGGAATGAAGTGATATGGATGTGATAATAAATGGATATCCCTCTCTCCCCCCCCCCCCCAAACTAAAGGTGTTTACGGTTTTTCTTCAAATGAGAAAGGAAATATGGTGAAGTATTTTCCAAAAATTATAACTTTAGTATTCAAGGAATTCTATGATTAAAAGCTAGAAAAGACATACCTTTACTTACCTAGCAAGTGGACAAACTGTGCATATGTAGAGAAGTTGTAGCTACTATTGAATCATGGAATAGAATGTAGAATTTCATCTACTTCTTGGTTTCATAATGTAGAAATTCTCATGTAGATCAACTAATAATGCAATGTAACTAAAGCAAAATACTAGATCTACTTCTACAATCAAACTTTGCGGAAGCTTAATCAATTTGAGCAACATCAATCGGAACACATATAACAAAGAAGAAGAAATCATACACATGAAACACAGAAGAATACTCTGGGAAAAGCCTCAACTAAAAACCCTGTTATTTGTATTATCATACAAGTGGAAATATCTCAGGATTACACAAAGCTTTAGCTCACAAGCTATCCAGCTCTCAGTATAATCCTTCACTGCTACTCATAAACATAATAGCCAACACATATGCCTTTCCCTCTACCCTCCAAGCCTCCTGTTTCCTTGTGCAGTTTTCCCTAAGTGCTCCAGCTATAACCTTGTGTGACATTGATCTCACACACTACTCCAACACACTATAAAACTGCACAATCCTTAAGGAATGAATTCCTTCTGCATGCAAGAGATTTTCTTATAGGAAAATTCTTGCAACTGATAGTACACTTTCCCTACCTTTAATCTCAACTAGGTCTTTGTCTGTACTGACATGCATGAGTTATTTATGAGAGAATATTCAGTTATCTGAAGTACACTAATTTCATGCCTGTATGCATTAACTAATTGAACTCACAATCAGTTCCACAAACTATTTGGAACTAATCTAATTGGACTTAACTCAGTTAACTGAGCTAACTAATTACAACTCAAATACAACTCATCCTTATCTCCTTAATTAAGGGATAACTTCCTCAATCAAAGGGATAATTGCTACATGACTTCACAAAGACTTCATGTTTGAATTCTCCAACTAATTAATCCAGGATGAATTAATTAATATTTTTTCAAACAATTGGTGAGACTAAATTCAAAATTTAATTCTCAATTTTAATTCAAGGACAAATTAAAATTGGAATATCCTGAAATGTTATCTTTAGCAATGTTATTTTTAGCATTTCTTGTTACTATTTTCAACACTCCCTCTCAACAAGAAAGGGATTATCTGCCACCTCGATCTTGTCTCTATGGAACTTGAATTTACACTTTGACAATGTCTTAGTCAAAATGTCTGCATCCTACTCCTTGATCAAAATATACTGCAACAACATGATCCTCCTCGCACACAGTCTCGAAGATGATGGTACCGAATGTCGATGTGCTTGGACCTATCATGAAATACTAGATTCTTAGAGCGTTTGATACAACTCTGATTATCACAATAGATCACAGTTGGATCCAGCCTCTGATCAAAGAAACCAACTAGAATTTTCTGCACCCAAATGGCCTCACATGTTGCCTGGCTTGCAGCCATGTATTCAGCCTCTGCTAAGCTAAGTGCAACTGACCTCTGTTTCCTGCTATACCAAGAAACTGCAACTGAACCAAGGTTGAAAATTCCTCCTGACATGCTCTTCCAATCTAATGGACTCCCTACCCAATCTACATCGGTGAAGCCCTAAAGCTTCACTCCCTCTGATCGTTAGTACCATAATCCATATTGAGATGTGCCTCTAAGGTATCTCATCACATGCTTAGCTACCTTCCAAAATAGCTTGGTATGTTGAACCATAGCTTGACTCAGCTGGTTCACCGCAAAGCACAAATATGGTCGTGTGTTCACTAAATACATCAATGAACCCACAAGTTGTCGATACACAGTAGCCACTACTATCTCACCTGAAATAGCAACCTCCTTCCTCCATTTTCCTGCTAGAGGAGTCTTCATGGGTTTGCACTTCTCCATGTGGAATCTCCTAAGTATCTCATTATCATACTTGCTTTGAGACACAAACTCTTCCTCATCCTTATACCACACTTCCATGCTTAGAAAGTAGTGTATGAGAGCCATGTCTTTCATCTCGAACTCTCTTGCAAGGTCCTCCTTGCAAGACATGATCAATTGATCTGCACCTATTAATATCAGATCATTAACATAAAGAACAATGATCAACTGCTTACCTTCCACCATGATGTGGTATAGGTTCGCATCTACTTCACTCTTTGTGAAGCCCAACCCAGTGAAGTAGTTGTCGATCCCGGTGTACCAAGCATGAGGTGCTTGCTTTAGCCCGTACAAAGCTCTCTTGAGTTGGCACACATGTGACTCACGATCAAAGGTCTCAAACCCTTCCAGCTGCTCTATGTACACCTCTTCCTCAATATTTCCATTGAGGAATGTAGTATTCACATCCATCTGATGGATCTTCCAACCCATCTGTGCTGATAGTGCCAACATCAATCTGATAGATGAGTACCTTGCGATAGGAGAAAAAGTCTCATCATAGTTGATCCCCTCGACTTGTGAGAAGCCACGGGCAACAAATATTGCCTTATGATTCTACACACTACCATCAGTAGCTTACTTTACCTTGTAAAGCCAACGGGAACTTGCAACTGACTTGTTCTTTGGTCTTGGAACCACATCCCAAACATTTTTCCGAACTATGGAGTCATAATCCTCCACCATAGCATCAACCCAAACCGGCTGCTACATTGCTTCCTCAAAAGAAGATGGTTCGGTCTCTACACATTCCCCAACAAGGGCCATGTAACTAGTGTACCGCTCAGTTGACCTCCTCTGTCTATGCTGAGAAGATGGCTCTCCCACATTCTCTCTCACATCCATCAACAATCTGTCAGCTTCCCTTGTCCATTTCTGCCCCTCTCTGGAAGACTCTGCATGAGTGGATGTCTCCAATCTTGGAACCTCTGCATATGGTTGCTCTGCATCAGTTTGAGGCTCCTCCTCCTTAGGAACCAAAAGTTCCTCCTCTTCCTGCAACTTGAGATCCCTCTCAAGGAAAACTTGCATGGCCTTCAGCTCATCGAACTTAATATATCTACGAACCACTGCCCTCTGACTGGTAGGAAAATACACCTGATAGTTTTGGGGAGTATCAGTGTACCCCACAAGTATCCCCAACTCTATTATCGGCTCTAGCTTCTTCCGAGCATCCTTGGTCACATGGAAATAAACCGATGAGCCAAAGATCCCGAAGTGACCCACATCTAGGCTCTTCCTAGAGAAAGCTTCCTCTGGTATCTTCATCCCAAGTATGTGATGTGGGCTTCTATTCTACAAATAGACCATTGTGTTGAATGCCTTAGCCCACAAATGAAGTGGTAGGACTTGGTCATGCAGCATCGCCCGAGCTGCCCCCACAATCGTTCTGTTCTTCCCCATTCTACTATGGGTTATGAGGTGCCATCAACTCCCGTTTAATTCCTTCCGCTACACAGAAGTCCTTAAACTCTTGAGAGACATACTCTCCACCATTGTCGCTTCTTAAGGCCCTGATTATTTCTCAACCAAAGCTTTGAACTCACAAAACTTTGAGAAGGTTTGATCCTTCTTCTGCTTGAAATAGATCCAACACTTACGAGAAAAATCATCAATGAAAATCACATAGTACCTTTGTTTCGCGGTGGATGCTGTCGAGAATGGTCAACACACATCTATATGAACTCGCTCCAAGATCACCTCAGCTCGACTGTCTCGATCATGAAAGGAAGATTTTGCATACTTACCCAAGGTACAACCTTTGCATGTGTCCACTTGCTCAAGTTTACCTTTGGGAAGTCAGGTAGAAATCTACTACATTATCTTCCAGGCCCCATGATGCAAGTGGCCCAACCTCCTATGTCATAATTCGTCAATATCTTGGCTTTACACCAATTCTGCTTTCAAACTCAATGCAGCACAGTCATCTACCTCTAGCTTGTAGAGATTCTTCACTCGAATCCCAATCCTCTTGGTCTGACCTGTGGCTATATGTCTCAGGAATGCCTTTCCTTTACTAAAGACTACACCATAGCCTTTGTCTTCCAACATCGTGACCGATACCAGGTTCTTCTTCAGTCCAGGCACATACTTTAATCAGTCAAGGTGAGAGGAGCTCCATGCTCCCTCTGAAACACAACAGTGCCTTCACTTGAAACACGATACTTTCCATCATCGCCCATCTCTATGTGCATCTGGAGGTTTTTCTCCTCCAGGGTACTGAATAAACTCTTATCGTCAGTCATGTGGAATGAGGCTCCACTGTCTAGATACCAAACACAACCCACCATCGAGGAAACCATGCATGTGATGAGGGTAAAATCCAATTCGAACTGAGAGGCCAGTGCCTCACCTTCTGATCCCTTCAAGGATCCCTTCTTGGATTTATTCAATGGACAATTAGTTGCATAATGGCCCACCTCATGACAATTAAAGCATCTCACTTTAGATTTGTCAATCTTCTTCCCACCATGAGAAGAAATCGATTTGGAATGGGAAGTCTTCCCTTTCCCTTTCCTTGTCGTACTGGCTAAGGCTAGATTTTCTTCATCGTCATGCTTAGATGAAGAACCATCTCTGGTGCTCCTCCTAATCTCCTCCTGCATCAGATCCGACCATAGTCGTTCCCAATCTGGTAGTTTCTCTCTTCCATTCACTAAGTCCTGGTAGCTATGCAGAGGAGAGACTTACCATGTCATCATCGACAGTTGTTATTCCTACACTACCAAGTTCATCTCTGCTGGTGGTGAGCTTGTTCAGTATGTAGAAATAGTGTCACCCTTTTCACACTTGATTTTCTGAAGCTTGTCCTTGAGTGCTAGTTTCCTCTGGTCGTTGTTGTTTTGATATAGGCCCTTCAATGTCTTCCACATTGAATACGAAGTCTCCTTCCCATGGAGACTCAAGACAATATGGTCTCGAACTCCCTCCAGAAGAATCCTTCTCGCCTTCGCCACACACTTCTTCCTTTCGGCCAATTCTTGGGCATTAATTGTTGCTAGCTTGGAGATTTCTTGATCAATGAAATCCTTTCAAACCATTTTCTTCTAATACCACTTCCATGTGATGCTTCCATGCTATGTAATTTGAGCTGCCATCCAGAGAATACTCAAGTCTCAAGCCATTGAATGCCATTGGTGAACTTTGAGGTGTGATAAGAATTCAATTTTGTACCTACAATCAAGAACTTCAAACTTCGAATTTTCCCTTCACAGTATACTATTCACTGCTTTGATCACCTTTGCCCTGATACCATGTAGAAATTCTCTTGTAGATCAACTGATAATGCAATGTAACTGAAGCAAAATACTAGATCTACTTCTACAATTTGCGGAAGCTTAATCAATTTGAGCAAGATTAATCGGAACACATATAACAGAGAAGAATAAATCATACACATGAAACACAGAAGAATACTCTAGGGAAAGCCTCCGCTAAAAATCCTGCTATCTATATTATCATACAAGTGGAAATATCTTAGGATTACACAAATCTTTCGCTCACAAGCTATCCAACTCTCATTACAATCCCTCACTACTGCTCATAGACAGAATGGGCAACACATATGCCTTTCCCTCTGCCCTCCAAGCTTCTTATTTCCTTGCACGGATTTCCCTGGGTGCTCTAGCGGTAACCTTGTGTGACATTAATCTCACACACTGTTCCAACACACTGTAAAACTACGCAATCCTCAATGAATGAATTCCTTCTGCATGCAAGAGATTTTCTTATAGGAGAATTCTTGCAACTGATAGTACATTGTCCCTACCTTTAATCTCAACTGGGTCTTTGTCTGTAATGACATGCATGAGTTATTTAAGATAGAATATTCAGTTATTTGAAGTACATTAGTTTCATGCATGCATGCATCAACTAACTGAACTCACAATCAGTTCCATAAACTATTTGGAACTAATCTAATTGGAATTAACTCAGTTAACTAAGCTAACTAATTACAACTCAAATACAACTCATCCTTATCTCCTTAACTAAGGGATAACTTCCTCAATCAAAGGGATAATTGTTGCATGACTTCACAAAGACTTCATGTTTGAATTTCTCCAACTAATTAATCCAGGATGAATTAATTAATTATTTTTCAAATAGCTAGAGAGACTAAATTGGAATTTTAATTCTCAATATTCATTCAAGGACAAATTAAAATTTGAATATCCTGAAATGCTATCTTTAGCAATGTTATTTTTAGCATTTCTTGTTGATATTTTCATCACATAAATGGTGGATGAGGTGGTAAAAGTGGATTCTTTATTGTTGCTCCTAAATCTATTTTATCTGCTACAAAATGTTGAAATGATATGGTCTTCACCTGCTACAAAACCCGATGGTACAATTCTAGTCATGCGAATAAATGTGTTGTTGTCGAGCATGAAGAGAAGTCATTGGATTACCAGCCATTGATAAATGCCATTATCTAATGCAAGGAAAACTCGTCATTAATGTCAACGAGTGCCAAGGTAACTAAGTACATCTTGCAAAGTGTGAATAGATGAGCTAATGTTGAGCCACTTGCAAGATCCAACGGTCAAGGGACATTGATGTATTCCCATGATTGTAGGCGAGAGAACTTGTCATTGATACATACAAGCCTTAAGATACTAATAAGGACTCTAGCCCTGAACCTAGATAATGAGTTGATGTCGATAGGCCAAGACTTGTTAGAAGGGAGGCATTATGAATCCCCCAACATCTAACATGAGTATGAAATGATGATTTTGGAAGGACTATAGATGAAAATTTGCATCAAGCAAGATTTATTTAACAGAAAGGAAAATGACAACAGGGTAAACAAGTGAATGTAAAGCAAACAGACAAATCAACATGTAAGCGAGTTGAATGTCTCTATGAATGAAAATTATGGAAAATTTAAATGGAAAATGGTGAAGGAAACATGCGACTCTTTGCAAGGAAAATGGTGATGAGGATGCTTAGCGAAAATGCTTGGATAGCTTGTGAGTTTGGAGAGGAAAAACGGTGGCATTTATGGATGATAGAAATGGATTCAATTGGTTCATGTTTCTTGAAATTGGTCGTAGAAAACCAATCATGCATAAATTAGCTTCCTTCAATTCTCCCATTGCCCTAGAACCTGAAAATAAACATGGCACTAACATTGCAACAAATGTAAGTGTGTTCAAAGAGAAGTGATCAATTTCTCGAGGTACATACGAAAAATTTGCATAATTGGCGGGTTCATGATGTGTTTTTATTTAAAATGGTTAGTCCAATTTCACAATTGCGATAATAAATCCAATTTCTAAAAGAAAACAATTTCCTCAATTTATGTTTGAATCATAGTATTTCATCAAGATAAAGAAATATTATTTGCAAATGCTTAATGATTCCTGCAAAACAATCTTGGATAAAAAAAATCATCAATCGATCTTGCAGATAAAGCGCATTTATAGTTCTTCTTCTTTCCTGCATCATACTTGAAGACATAACATTATATAAAACCAATAATAAATTTTTGAGCATGATTTTCTGATTAGAATGCATTGTTGACAAATAGGTCATTGAGTTAAATACAGAGCTGCAGAATTGTTGGTCGGCTGCAGAATTAGGCAATTTTTATAGCTAAAATCCTAAACATACATTTAATTACACACAGCTATGCATTTTTTTTATGAACAAATAACCAGTCTAATCTTCAAATTGATCAATGCCTCTTCCAGAAAAATTAGCAAATAGAACAATTTTTTTTTAAAGGACAAGGTAATTTTGATCTGCTTATTTTACCTCTAAACCTTCTTTGGTTGAACAATGGCAGAGAATGTTGATGCCATAGCCTTGTTTGTTGTTCTTGTCTCGTGTTTGATGATTCTTTCTTTTGTTTCTTGCTTCGACAGGTGTGTTTGAGTGGACCCTCACAACAACTTTTCTCAATTTGCTCCAATCATTAAATGAATTTCACATCAATTTTTATGACAAATTTTTTTTCATGGCAAAAATAAAAATAAAAATAAAAAACTAATAAAATTAAAAAATCAATTATAAAACAAACATTAAATACTAATCACAAAACATAACATAGTATAACAAAATACAAACATTATAAAAAATCACTTCTTTATAAAAAAAACATACATACTACATATATATATATAATTATATATATTTATAAGGTTATATATATATATATATATATTTATAGGATATATATATATACTTTAAAAACAAAACATAACATATAAAAAAAACATATGTACAAACCTATAAACAATGACATAACATTATATACATAAAACATTCAAACATAAAAAAATAAACACTAAAACATATAATGTAACTAACAACATAACAAAAGTAGCAAATCCTTATTCATAAATGTTACAAACAAAAACACATGTAAAACAAATCATAACAACATAACGTATAACATTCACAACTTAACAAGAAAAAAACTAAGTAATATCGAAATTTTCCATGGTTGAAAATGAAAAGTCAAAGCATTGAAAGTGATTTGAACGGTTTTGAAAATGATACGTGGTTTCGACTCGGTCGCAGCAGCGTATTTTAGAGCCAAGTGTTGGCAATGCGCATAAAATTCGTAATATTTTTTTGCTTGAATCTGCTCTCCTTCAACACCAAGACGTCTTTCTAGTTAGAAATAATGAAGAAATGGTTATGTGGTTGTAACGTTACCTTCTTACTTTAGGAGTTGTTCCTAGAATTTAGGAGGATGGTTTCAACTTCCTACTTTTTATGTATTTAATATGTAATATTCATTCATTGTAATGTATTGAGTGAACGAGAGAGAGAGAGTCTCCTCCTTGTATGAGTGCAGTCTCCAGGTGATGTACACACTGTGAGCTGCAATCTCCTTCTGATTAATTCAAGTTTCATTATTTTTATCTTGGTATTAGAGCTTAGGGTAGAGGTAGCCTTAATTTTTTTTTTTTGGGATGTATCATTAGTTGCACATCTGTAGTGGTAGGAGAGCTTGTAAATGTATCTGTGTGATCAGGTGGAACTGCAGTAACACCTGGAGTGAAGGGTCTTAGATGACTGATCATCTCTGAGCTGGAGAAAAGGTTGAGCAATTGGCGCTACTTTTGGGCTAAAAAGCGCACCAGGAGGGCCATTGGCACCACTTTTGGGCTGAAAAGCGTGCCATTGGCGCTACTTTTGGGCTGAAAAGCATGCCAGAAAAATTATAACTAAAATTGGCGCGGATCCGTGGCTATTAAGCGTGCCAATTTTCGTGCACTTCGCGAATTTTTGTTTTCCGCAATTGGCGCGGATTTTTAGCTATTCAGAGCACCATAGAACCAACCTCTTTCTCTCTGAAGATCTGCAATTTTTTGTTGCAGATCAGCAGAGGCCCGGTGGAGGCACGTGGAGGTTCTGCTCGGTGGCAGCAGATTTGATTTTCCTGGTGGTGGCGAATCGAGATCCTTGATCGCTCGGTGGTAGCAGATCGGATCTGCCTGGTGGTGGCAAAGTGAGATCCTTGATCGCTCGGTGGTAGCAGATCGGATCTGCCC
>APFE030499946.1:48123-58500 GCA_000404065.3 Pinus taeda | reverse complement strand
CTCATATAATTATATATGCTCTTAGATTTTGGAGGGATCTATTCCTACAAATCTTGGAAAAAAAGAATTTCATCTCTCTTTCATGGTTTAAATTGTATTTTTCAATGTTATATAGAATTTATAACTTAAAATTTTTTGTTGTATTTAGAGAAAATTCACAAAACAAATGTACTTAAAATATGATCAAAATATAAAATAGTGCGACTAATTCAACCCTTTTAACCATAAAAACTTACCTTTTTCAATTGTTTTATATGATATATACATAATTCTTTTTAACAATAAATAATATATACATTGACATTAAAAAAATTTACATAACATGTGCATTGAGACAATTTATCTATTAGCTACAGTATCCACATTAAAATGGTTTTTTTTGTTACTATAAATATTTTAAGTATACATCCATATTACTTAATAATACATGTTAAAATATTTTATTGTTGAACCACATTGGAATTTTTTATTATTATGAATATTTTTCAATGTTACAATAATTTAGCATTAAAAATTGAATGAATTCCTCTTATTACTTTTATTAGGAATTGCTTTCAATTACATTTTTTATTGGACATTGAATATTTTATTATATACAAAATTAAATATTTTTTGTTTTTAACATCTATTTTATTTTCTACACACATATATATATACAGGGAGTTGATATTAACATAATTTAGTTAACATAAGTTTGCAAATAGTTTATTTAAACTCCATGCTGAAATATTTTTGAAAAATATAAGGGTTAAACACCCTATTCACACTTTCTATTTTCTTAAAACTATTGTCACTCATATAATTATATATGCTCTTAGATTTTGGAGGGATCTATTCCTACAAATCTTGGAAAAAGAATTTCATATCTCTCTTTCATTGTTTAAATTGTATTTTTCAATGTTATATAGAGTTTATAACTATAAAATATTTTTCAGATTTAGATAAAATTCACAAAACAAATGTACTTAAATAGGATCAAAATATAAAATAGTGAGACTAATTCAACCCTTTTAACCATAAAACTTACATTTTTCAATTGTTTTATATGATATATACATAAAGTTTTTTAACAATAGATAATATATACATTAACATTAAATAACTTTATATAACATGTGCATTGAGACAATTTATCGATTGACTATATTTATATAACATGTGCATTGAGACAATTTATCTATTGACTACATTATTCACATTAAAATGAATTTTTTTGTTGCTATAAATATTTGAAGTATATACCAATATTACTTAATAATGCATATTAAAATATTTTATTGTTGAACCGCATTGAAATTTTTTATTATTATGAATATTTTTCAATGTTACATTAATTAGCATTAAAAATTGAATATTTTAAGTATACATCGATATTACTTAATAATCCATATTAAAATATTTTATTGTTGAACCACATTGAAAATTTAAAATATTATATTTTTGAACCAAATTGAAAATTTTTATTATTACGAATATTTCTCAATGTTACATTAATTTAGTATTAAAAATTGAATGAATTCCTCTTATTACTTTTATTAGGAATTACTTTCAATTACATTTTTCATTAGACATTGAATATTTTATTATATACAACATTAAATAATTTTTTTTAACATTTAGCTTTTAACATATAGATAGGTAGGTAGTTGATATTAACATAATTTAGTTAACATAAGTTTTCAAATAGTTTATTTAAATTCTTTGTTGAAATATTAAAAAATATATATATAAGGGTTAAACAGCCTATTCACACTTTCTATTACTTCAAATTAGTTCATCTTTCTTTAAGTTGATATGAAACTATATTAGGGCATGTAGATTTAGAAATAATTTATTTATTGTTAATAGTGAGTGAAATACTTTGATCACATTAAGTTGTAATATTAATAACAAATTGAATGGCTAGTAAAATTATTGATATTTTATACCCCGATCGGGGTGGTTAACGTGTTAAGGAAGGAATGCAGTATAGGGATGAGGGGCGACAATTATGAGCCACCTCGTTGCAAGAAATTAAGGCAGGTGGAGAGTACGCTCGACACATCTAGAATCATTATAAGTCATAGCAGGAAGCATAACCTCAAGCTCAGAGGTGGTGGAGACGACGGTGGAACGGTGATGGGACAAGGACCAGGTCACACAAGGGAAAGCCGTGGAGGAGTGGGCTATTATGGTGAGTGCAAGCGGCAGAGACAGACAGTGCAGCAGCACAAGAAAGGTTGACAGGTGAGAGGGAGTGGTTACGGGTGGAGGCATAAGGGCAAGCATGAAAGGAGAGCCCTCGAGGTGAGTGGAGGCAGGAAGGAAAAGGCGATAACAGGTTCAGGTGGAATTGCTCAGGTTCGACCTCCAGGGTTAAGGAAATTACAGTGTAAACATATGGAGGATGGTATGAAGCGGAATGTGATGTCTGAGAGCCGGGGAAGAAGACCATCGAGACCTGAAGGATTTAAGCAGGACCACCGGGAGGGAGAGGAACAGAACCGGGCAAACTTAGGGGAGATATACGACTTGGAGCGAGATAGTCAGTCGCAGATAAGGAAAAATGAAAGAGGGAAGGGGAGAATTATAGGAGAAATAGTCTCAGCCAAGGTGGAGATAAGGGATAAGAAAATCAAAGGCCGGGAGGAGGAAGGGGACACGGGACCACCTGCCAGTGAAATTGGATAGGGAAGCAAGGCAAGAGATTACAATTCCAACGACGCAGGACGAGGAAGAGGCTGCAGAGGGAGAAGAGGTCAGGGTCGAGCTAGTCAGCAAGAACAGGGACGCACCAAAACAACAGGGAAAAAACACAGAAGGAAAACGTTGAAAAGGCAGGTGCAGTATGCAGAGATGGCATATAGTAAAGATACACATGCAAACATTAGGAGGATAATTCAGCATCTGGAGGAGGAGGCGATCTAGGAGCAGTTAGGATCTGAGATGGAGGACTAGGAATACCCGCTGCCAAACCCTAGAAACACCAGAGGATGTATGTCCTTGTACAAACATGCCTTACACATGTATTGGGTCATGAAGAGGTTGCTAGCTAAGGCCATGGAACATGTGGCCATGGAGATGGCAAAATTGGCACAAGGCATTCCAAATCTAAAAAGAGAGATGAACAACCTTCAGATCACCCTTATGATGCAGGATAGCAAGCTGGACGAGATATAGCTGCAGTTAGAGAAGTTTACTAAGGAAGCAAAAGAGGAGGAGCACCAGCCAAGCGCAATGGAGGAATGACTTATCAAGTTATGAATACTACATCCTTAGTTAGGAAGCTGAACAGTATGCTACCCTCTGTTATCTTTTTTGAATGCAGTTAGTAAATAGTGTTAGTTATTTTGACTCGCTAGTATATAAAGCATGGATAAACAGACTCAGTAAATTTTGTTTTTGGATGGCTATTAAGAACTTCAGATAGCCAACAGACCCGGTTTCCCTTCGGGGCGGGTTGAAGCCATCATATGTATATACTGGTTTTAATCCGCCTTAATATAAATGGTTCCATCTTAGCTTACAAAAAAAAAATATTGATATTTTATAATGCTTCTAATTAAAACTAATTAAACATACATATTCATTTTTTATATAACGTTTTTATTTAAATAATACTTTATTTTTATTTAAAATAAACAAATATCAACCCCACATTAACCACACCCAAAATAAAAAATTACCCTCATATTTAACACCTCTTAAAACAACTATTTTATTTATTTTCAAACCTATCTTATTTTAATTTTTATAATTTAAATTTTTATTTATTTCAAGCCTATCTTATTTTTTAATTTATTTATTTATTTATATATTAATATATATATATATATATTATATATATGTATGGTTTTTTATATTCCAGTAATTACTTTCATTGTCTGTTTCCATATAGTTAAGTATTCATTAACAACCTTTACATATTCAATCTTGACCCTAAATAAATAATAATGACCTTTGTTGGTGCACTATTTATACCACTTATATCACCTATGCTTTTAAAGGTTTTATATTCTATTGTTGGTTGATCATAAATATATATAACGGACTTTCATCTATGGGATTAAGAAAAAGGCCTCGAAGAGATATCAATTTACTATTGTGAAGTTTATTAATTATATAGGTTATTAATATATATAATTAATATTTATTGATAATTAGATTTACAGGGTAGATGAGTTGGTAATTACAATGCATTGAAGTTTGTTAGAAAGGTAGGCTACGTATTAAAGGTCATGAGTTTTAATTGCCCGGACTAGCCCGAAGTAGTGAAGAGGGGTGAGCGCAGTTCCTAGAGATTATAGTAGTAATGGTCAGAATTGACCCCATATTACACGACTTATAAGGCTCCTCCATTCATCTGTAATTAAAAAAATAATAATTATTGAAAATTACATTTTGTGGACATAAATTAGAATAAGTGATTGAAAATCATATTTTAGTAGACAAAATTCAGTTTATCAGTTCATAAAATGAATGACATATCATCAAATAAATAATAGCCATTTATATTTACATTTGGGTATCTTACAAAATTTTAAACTCTAATCTATTTTCCATTGATAATTTGAATCAATCATATAATCAGTGAGTGGAAGATGTAGTTAGAAACCTCACTTTATTAGCTTTTACAAATAAATCAACACTTTTTAAGAAAAACATATCCTTGAGTTTTTATATAATATTATCACTAATATAGATTCGTTTATATATATAATATATATATATATATATATATATATATATATATATTATATTATTTCTAATATATAATGGCTTTTTTTTTCAATCTTAAATTATTTTTTTTCAAGTGATGCAACCATGTATTCTTAATTTATATATTATTTTCTTATAAATCATTAATCTATATATTCAATTTATTAATACATGATTTCAATATGTTTTAATAAGAGAGTTATAGAATTTTAAAAATAGATAACTATTCCATGGATGGGGTGTTATAAGTAATGGGATAGGGGTGAGTTTCCACCGTCTCACTAAGTTACACATCCAAGTGACATGGAAACACACCCCTTATGAAGTTGATATGCCATACAATTCCATCAAGGTTTTTCAATCCAGACGTTCGAAACTTGTCCTCACTTAACCACTCGCAGTTTGATGCAATATTTACTACAGTCAATTTCTTATGTATCTGCTATCAATCTTTCCTCAACAGAAAAACATTTTAGGTCGCTCAAGATTATTAATGGTGTTCTCCTTCCTAGGCTCACCACAACATTTAACATGGTGACAATGCTCCAATCCTTTATTTTGTCTTTTTTATGGAGGGGATGATTATTCCCATTATTCTTTCAGCTCCCAAAGAATTGATTCCATTGTAGCTCTATGATTTCCATTCTAGGTAGAGATATTCTAGGACTATGGTGTTATGGCATGTTGCTTGGATGATAGTATGGAATTTCCTCCACTTTGTTAGTGAATTGACACTTAGAGGCTAGTTTTGCTAGTCTTTTTTAGAAAACTCATGGAGCCTCACTCGCTTATGACTAGCTCCTCCTATTTTGAAGCTTAAGTGTGGAAGAAAAAAACCACATAGACTAATTCTTTCTCTCTCTCTTTGATCATGATTATGGAAGGGAAAAAACTTCGGCTTTAGGATTATCCTCGCAAATAAAACTAGCATATTTGACCAAATCATTATGTATAAACATATCACATCAGGTTAGCTCAAAACACAACCATCATAGACCAAAATCATAATTCGCATGTAACCATCATAAACCAAAATCATAGACCATAATCATAAATCACATGCATAATAAAACTGAAATAAAATATTGATACTTATGCTTTAATCAATCCTTAGCTTCTACCTTTGTCTTTATTCTGTACACACACTAGATCGGTTGCAACACCCAAAAAACACATAGTTCTTTCTCCTCAACCATGTGCATAGACACATAGTGTGCATCACACACATACAACCACACACAACGTACAACACATGCACCTACACCTCACATACAACACAACACATACATCTACACTCGATGTAGAATGCAACATAATACATGTGCTTACACCTGGATTATAACGCAATACAATACATTTATACCCGATGTACAACACCACACAATACATGTACCTACACCTAGAATACAACACCACACATGCATACACCTACACTTGGTGTACGACACAACAGAATACATGCATAGAATACAAAAAAAGGATTACCTATGTCACAATACCATGAATACACAATGCACATACATAGTACTGCATGCCCACAACACAGCATGTACGTCATGCACATAATACCACGTGTATAACATGTACACAATACCATCTATACACAACACCACCTGCACAACATGTACACAACTTCACATGTACACGACACCACCTACACAATGTGTACACAACGCCACATGTACATCATACTACCAGTACAATGTGTACACAAAGCCAGATGTACACAACAACACATGCACGACATGTACATGACACCATATATACACAACACCATATGCACAACATGTGCACAACACCATATGCACGACATGTACACAACACCAACTGCACACAGCACCATATGTACAACACGTACACAGTACCACATGCTCGTAGCACCACATGTACAATCATGCACACAACACCATATGTACATAGTACCAAATGTAAAACATGCACACAACACCATATGTACATAGCATTGCATACACAACATGTACATAGCACCCTATGTACATATCACTGCATATCCAACATGTGCACAATACAATATGCACACAACACTGCATATCCATCATGCACATAGTACAATATGTACACAACACCAGATACCCAATGTGTACATAGAACCATCTGTACCCAACTCTGGATATGAAATATTCGCACAACACTATATGTACCACCTTGTACATAACATTGCATAAACATGTCCACACATTATATATACACAACAACGCATGTGCACAACATCACAGATGTAACATGTACAACATATACAACATATGCACAACGGTAGTACCACACACCCAAAACCACATTGTCTTTACCAAGAAACCTTTATTTTCGTGTCTCTCTACCATCCATGTGTATCCTAATATGTCACGCATCATGTTGTTTTCATTTCGCTGATGTACCTCTCAGTATTAGCCTGTCCATAACATAAACATAGACATAGTATAATCACATATTATCAATTCATATCCACATGATACTGACCTCATATATTTGTCATGAATACTCTTTCACTTGATTCCTCATAAACTAGGAACCTCTTCATGTCATTCACCTATGTAAGCAATCATTCCTCCACAAGAATTATCCCCGACAACCCTGTCAGACAGTGACATAGATATATATATACATATACATAAACATTAGCATAAAATAATCATGATCCTGTCAGACAATTTCATACATACACACCTACATGTATACATATATAAACATCAACATAATCATGATCATAACATAATTACCAAATATCATAAGGTCAATATCAAGAGAACTCCCTTTATCCATGCACAACATTGAGAATAACAGTTCCCAACATAGCCAAGGAATATGATGCCTCAAATATATTCTCCTTAACCTTCCTGATTACATTTCCCATGATTGTCTTGCCATCATCCATTTACACCAATGGACCCAATTAGTTGAACTAGTTTTCATACTCTTGCCTTCAACTGCTCTTATACATCCACCGAGTTTCATCTGGGTCTTACCTTACCTATCGGATACCACATAGCTCTCCCCAAGATCCATTAACTTTCCTCTTTCACAATCAATTCCCAAGAATAAAAACATAAAAGGAAAGCACAAGAAGCAAGCAAGAGAAGACCATGAAAACCAATAACAATAAGACACCACAAACAAAGTGGTGTGGCCATACACCATAAGTAAACAAAGTTTCTATCAATAAAAACAAATCACAAAAGACAAAATGCACAAAAATAGAAACAAACACCATGACTCATTCCACGTGGTTCCCAATGCTTCCAAAGGAAAGCTCAACCTACACCTTCTTCAAGATTTCATGGAAATCTCTTTGCCATGCAATCCCATGCATTATACTTCCATCAACACATAATTATCAGTGCATAAAGAAACATAACGATACACTGTTTACCTTACCTTGTTGTGCCAAGCACATTTCCTTGTAACTTAACACATCCATGCCATCTCTGAATGGGCTCCAATTCCCTTGACAAATCCATCCATAATAGAAATTAGCTGATATGCTTGTCAAATACATGTGCATGACTAGACTACATATCCACATAATGTTAGACAAAATCAGGGTTAAGAAGACTTCCTGCATGGAAAGCACTCATTCATTTGGAATTAGGGTTTCCAAACATAGCCAAAGGAATTCATTCCTGATTCCTTTCTTTTACCTTTTTACCTTGTTGCAATTGAGGCTTCCTATGTACTATTGCATCACCCAACTCTTAGTTATATAAACACATCAACTATTACCTTGTCGTGCTAATACCAAGCATGTTTCCTGCAACTCTTCACACATGTCAGCCACACGTTCCAAATATCAAGACAATCATATCTATCAATTTCAAATAAACCAAAAATTTTAAGATTTAGTGCTTTGTCACCATTTCTAGGTCTTTCAACTCCTTCTTGGTAGATAATTATTCCAGTATCTATTATACTTTATTCTACAACTCACATCTATAATAATGTTCAACTCGTAAATGATTCCTTGAAATTGCACAAAATGAGAGGGTTGACACTATAAGTGGGCATGCTAATATTAATTAAGGATGTTGAAGGGAAATATGATGTCAAATGTGTTCTTTAAATAGAGAACCAATGTGTATTAGAAAAATTCCATATGAATAAATGACACTTGACATGAAGTGGAGGTTTGTAAAGAAGACGAAAGAGTCATCAACAAATTATTCTACTTGTTGGAGAAAAAGGTTAAAAGGTCCAGTCAAGGGAGTGCTAAATTGTGGTAGTGAAATTTAATGGTTTCCCCTTGAACTTTCCTAATGTTCTTCTAGATCTAAGGGAACTGTATAATCAAAAGAGGGCACTCATTATTTAGTGGCTAGTGGTTCTTCATCTAAAGGAGAAAGAACGCTTTCTCCTTGCAAGTGATGAAGAAGTTGGATATACATGATGTATAATTAGGTGTTAGAATGAAATAAATAAATATACTATGGTTTGATATAGATCAAGGACCATAGAGAACACACCTGAAAAAATGTCTAAGTCAACAACAAGAAAACTAAAGAATATAATGAGCCTCCTGAAAATGTAAATTTTGAGGTGATGCAATATCTAGAAAGAGTTAGTAGAGGTATGAGAAATAATTATTCTAACCTATTGATATAACTATCCTTTACAAGCATGATTTTCCTCTCAAGTGGCACAAGGAGTCACTTCTTTGGATTACTAATATGGTGATGTAACATCTATTGTAAGTACCAGAGGCATTTCCCACCTATAATCACCTAGGTTGAGGTCCTTAAAGACTACCATATTGTAATAAAATGACCAAGGGGAAAGTTTTGGGTTAGCACCACAAGTATGGGCAACAAAACTAAGCCCAGTGGCTCACTAAAGTATTGTTCATAGAGATTTGTTCCCCTAAAATATCCTCATATGTGTAGTAGTCTAGCAGACACTAGAAACTAAAGGAGTAGGGATATCACTATGATCCTCCAATGTGACCTCATGGTTGAATCTTGTGCTAGGATATTTCTAGCATGTATTTAATATGATATATAGATTTTCACACTCTATTGATTTCTAGTTTTGGTTTTGTGGCCTTGGAGAGTTTATCCTCAAAACCTAATCCAAGGATCTAATTGCAAAAGAGCCTAACTAAATTTGTATTGAATTTGTTCCTTTGAAAGGTTCTTGATTACTCAAAGGTGAGCAATGGACTGGGTGATGTTATGACTCTTACTAATCCAAAAATTGTGCAAATTATGCAAAAAAATGAAATTTTTGGTGTGAGTGAAACTACGTAAAGAAGATAAAATATATACTTTTTACTTTCAATTCAGTAAAAAAAACACACACCCTCTCCATAAAAATAAGCTCCAAAAAACATATGAAAATCACTCCAATGAAATAAAATTCTCCAAGACGTATCCTAAATGTTGAATGAAATGGAAGGTTTTTCATACGTGTTCTAGTCCAATAGATACTAGAAATAAAATGTTTGGGGATATCACTATGATCCTCCATTGTGACCACATGCTTGAATCTTATGATAGAGGATATTTCGAGCATGTGCTTCATATGATATATGGGTTTTCACTCTCTGGTGATTTCTAGTTTGGGTTTTGTGGCCTTGGAGAGTTTACTCTACAAACCTAATCCAAGGACCTAATTGCTATGAAGCAAAATAAATTAATTAAATTTAAATTAAATTTGTTCCTTTTAAATGTT
>APFE030499946.1:36526-47659 GCA_000404065.3 Pinus taeda | reverse complement strand
TATATATATATATATATATATCAAAACTCAAAAGTCAACTTATTACAAAAGAATAGTTCTCGGCTAAAACTTGCAATAAATTGCATTCAAACAAAAGAGATAAGGTATCAACCATACAACCAGTCCTATAAGAATTCTTCCATAGTCACTTTTCAAATCCCAACTTATTGATCGATAAAGCATAAAAAAAATGCATGAACAAGTGCATGCAGATGAATTAAATACTCAAATTTCACCCCAAATTCACTATAAGTGAATGAGGGTTTTTTCAATGCACTTAAATATGGACCCAAGATTAAAAAAATTGACAACCCCACCTAAAAGGTATATTTGAAATTGTAAAATAGGTCAAATCCAAATCTAGCCACCTACAATGGTTAATGCACCTCATAAGAATAACACAAAGTGACTTTTAGTCAACGATCATGCCTGCAACCTCCAATAACCTATGACCAGTCATACCAAGAAAAATCTTTGAGGTGATGAAATATACAAAACCTTAGTTAGTAGAAATATGAAAAATAGTTCCACTAACCTCTTGACACCAACCTTTCCTAGCACATGTGTCCCTACAAATGGCACAAGGACTCACGTGCAAAGAGTGCTTATATGGTAATGTAACATCTATCGAGAGTACAACATGAACTTCCCATCTATAGTCACCTATTTTAGTGTCCTTAAAGAACTAAGGCTACTTCCCAACTATCAAATCACCAAGGTAAATATTCATATGTAAAGCGGATAGGCATGATTAGGGAAACTAGGCCCCATACCAAACTAAGGAATTGTTCATACATAACTTTTCCCTAGGAGACCCCCATATGTATAGTAGTCCAATAGAAACTATAAAAAAATGGAATGGGGATATAATTTCATTACTTCAACATTACCTCATGCTTAAATATTATTCTTGAGGAGCTCTTGAGCATGTCTTTGATGTTATAAATTGATTTTCACTTTCTAGTGATTTCTAGTTTGGTTTTGTAAACTCTCCAATATTAATCCAAGGTCGTGAGTTTTATTCTATGCTAGTTTGTTATGAAGAGAAAGGTTGCAATTAATTTTAATTTAAATGTGTTCCTTTTATTGGTTGTTAATTAGTAAAAGGTGTGGAATGGACCAAGTGATGTTATCACTCTTACTAATCCAATAGTTGTGCAAATCATGCAAAAAAATGCAATTTTCAGTTTCAATGAAAGCTAACTAAATATTAGAAGGATATTTATTTTTTACATCAACTAATTAAGAAAGTGCACACCCTAAAATTAAAAAGAATATCCAACAAACATATGCAAACCAATCTAATGAAATTAAAAAACTCACACTTGTAGGAGAAACAACAATGTGATGATGATCAAGACAACATACAATACCCTTCAATATCTATATTAGGACTCAAAACTCAAAATAAAAAAGAATAGAACTTGGATAAACATTCAATACGATTTCATTCAAATGAAATATATCAGGTATAAAGCATTCAACTAGGCCTATAAATAATTATGTCATAATCACTTATCAAATCCCATTGTACTGATTGGTAAACTACAACAAAGAAAACACAAAAATAAGTGCATGAAGATGAAGAAAAGACTTAAATTTCACTCAAAACACATTATAATTGAATGAGGGTTATATCAAGGGACTTAAACAGGGAATAAATATCAAAGAAATGGGATAACCCACCTAAAAGAAATATCTAGAATTGTAAAATAGGTGAAATCCAAATATAGCCACCTACAATGGTAGATGTGCTTCATAGGTGTAGCACAAAGATACCCTTATTGAATGGTCATGCTTGCAACCACCAAAGACCCATCACTAGCTGCACTAAACCTAACAAGAAAGGTGTTAGTAACAGCATGTAGAAAAAGAGGGGAAAAGACTAGGCAATCTAAGGCTAAAGTCACCCAAACAAAAAATGAGCAGTAGTCATATACCACACTTATTTAGAAAAAACAAGGACATGGAAAGCTAACTCTTAGAGAAGAAACAATGATTTTCATCCCCAATGGAATCACCAATTTTTTTATCGATAAATCTCCCCATGGAAAAGTGATCTCTCCCTTAGGCCTTCCCTTGAACTGAGATAGATAGAAGGCTAGAAAAGAACAGGAAATCCCTATATATTCGAAGAAAAATAATCTTAATCTATTGCTATATGAATGGAAGACTAAAACACATATTTTTTAATGGGTTTTCTTGTGTGATATTGATTGGTGCACCTCTCCATACCCAAACTCTATCTCCTAACACCTACTTCTTGTGCATAAAAAAATAAGTTACCAAGCTCAAAATTCTTCAAATCAATAACAAATGTTGACTAAAATTAAATCTAATCTAACTCACCAAAAAAATATATAGATCAATTAAATAATTTATCATGCAAATTAAGTATGCAATATGTGGAAGGAGAAAATCATGTAGATATATTATAAATGAAGAGAAAAATAGTACAACAACTGAGAAATGTTACCTTGAGTCTAATCACAAGTCGCTTATGATAACTTTTATAAGTTCCTCCTTGACCCTCATAGCAATATGAAAAATCTAATCACCACAGACTATAAGTATGTACGAATATAGACATCGTAAGAATGCATAAATTTTATCTTCTTTTTCATTCAATGTGGCCTTTGTTATGTAACAACCCAAAGCTAAACGTTCATGTAATAAAGGTTAATAAGGGAAAAATAAGACCAAGTTCATGGACACGTATTTCAAGTTGAATGTTGGGAAAAATATCTAATGGGTGTCTGTTGTTTTTTATTATGGCTAAGGGGAAGTTGGAAAAGGAAATGGAAAAGCCTTTGAAAAGGAAAAAAGGCATTATTGGAATTTTAATTTATGAAAATAGAGGAATTTACGAGAAAAGAAGGTGAAAGGTCACAATTTGCATGTGAGGATGAAAATGAAGGAAAATATAGGAAAAATGAAGAAATTGGAGGAATCAATAATAAAAAGACATCAAAGCATTAGTTCATGGCCGTTTGTCAGTTGCGTTTTGGAATTGGTTTTAGAGAGGAGAAGAGCACTAAGAGAAGAAGGATATCAAGAAAGCAAAAGAAGGACAAGGGAAAGCATAAGAAGGACAAGGAAAGAACAACGAAGAACAAGGAAAGAAAGGATCAAAGAAGGAAATAAAGGATCAAACAAGGAAAGTTTGGATCAAGTGGCTTCAACAGGAACACTTGCATGTAAGATTTCTTGGCTCATTTTGGCATGAATGGTATATGTATGCATGTATTTGGTTCATTTGTTATCATTGGCATGGGTTTTGACAATGGTTTCAACTCTGCTTTTCCATGTCTGGATAGCCATGGTGTGAGGGGATTCATTCTTGGTTGAGCTTTGGATTGCCGAAAGGTTTTGGACCTAGGTGAGGTGGTCTCAGTAAAATCCTACGAATTGGGGGTGGAGATGGTTTTCTCCAGGATTCCCTCAATAAGTGGTAGAGAAAGGAAAATTCCTTAACGGATGGTGAAGGAATTCTGAGGCATCCAAGCTCGGTTTGGTTTTTTGATCTCAGGACTAGTTTAAGTGAAATCACAATAGTGTGGGGGTGGAGGTTGTTTAACCTATAGATTCCCTTGGTTGTTTATGAATTTGTTTACCCCATGAGATCCCACATTCATGCTTGGAATATGGCATGGGGGTGATTAGTTGAAAGAAAGATTTGGTTCAGCTCAATCTATGGTCGGGTGGTACATGGAATCCCTTGACTTAGTTGGATTTTGCATATGTAAATAAGACCTAAGTTCCTCTTGTATTTTATGAGTAAATTTACTTTTTATTATGTGGATTTTATGGTTGTTCTATAATTTCTATTATTCTGGTTATATGTTGGTTATAAGCATGGTTTTATGATAGATTCAAGTTATGGATCTTGTCATGTGTCGATTGATAAATGAATTTTTATTGAATGCATGACCTAATAGATGTTATTGCATCTATTGCGAGAGGCATTAATTCTTCTTGGTAAATCTCATGTAAGTTTCAAATTTTTAAGTTCATATATGCGTTCATGACCTACAGATTACATGTTTTGAATATGTTTGATGGAATGACTGTCATGCTTAGGATGAGATAAGTTAAGTCTCTAATCTAGATTGTGTTCAAGGCTTCTTATTTGTGTTATTTATCATTTTTTAGAGTTTCATTAAGTTCTTGTAGAGATATGGATCCTAGTCCTTAAAAAATGGCTCAGATATCCAAGTCCCAGGCACAAAATTGAGTAAATTAGGAAGTAGGATCGTGGGAGTGATTGGAGGGTTACAATCACTAGCTTAACTTGTCATGGGATCGAATGAGGTTCTAGTTCACTGAAAACGAAAGTTAACTCAGGGTTGGGAACTTGGAATTGTTGATTAGCTCTTAGGGTCCTGTAGCACCTGAGAGAAGTCAGTAAAGTTTCAGGTTGTCGATTCCACTTCCTTAACTACATTTAGGAGGTTGATTCATGTCATAGTAACCCTCCACTCATGTTTACTCTAGCAGGGTGTTGAAAGTGGGTAAATGTGGGAGGTGGTGCTACATGTTGTATGGATGATGGGGAATCTATAATAGGCTACAGGATCAATATTAGATCCTTCAATAGTCTAAGTGAGTTTTATGTCTAATAAAGTATGCAATTCATCATGCATGTGATTTCTCACAATAATAGATTTCCAAAGTTTGGAGAGGCAGACACAGGCTAGCAGTTATGTAAACCACTATGCCTATGTGGTGTAAGTGAAGAAAGTTGTCATTGACCATGTTTTGCATTGAATAAAGGGAGAATTTGTCATCAAGATTGAGTAGACAAGAGAAATAAGGACAAAATGCCTCAACATTCTAGTCTATTTCACCCTTAAAGGCTAAGAGGAGTGGAAAATAAGGCTATAACACCTAGCCCACTTTTTCCATCATCCCTCATCTTATTTTGTGGATATATCTCGATGAGCATGGGTATTCCAAGCTAAACTCTATTATGATATTGTACACACCTCATCTCATTGGTTTGTTACTGGTAAGTGGTTCTCCTTCACCCTTACATAAGAATTCCTCCTTCCTTGGATGCTCCAATCCATCCTTGTTCCTTCCTTTGCTTTGGTAATGAAATTGCATTGTATTTTCAATCATATAATTTTATTAACATCTTATATTTGGAGGGGGGAATATTATCACATTAAAATTTCTCATTCATGCCATTTTCAATAGTTGTAGTGGAGTATATCACTTTGGTCTAAAAAACCCTCATTCTATACTCCATTCCATCCTAATATGATCTCAAACTTGCTATAATTTACGAATACAGTCCTACAAGTTTACCAAAATTGGGTAGTGAAAATATTGGCCCATTACATGTGCGTAGATAGTGTATATAAAAGCCAAAAAACTATGCTAATTATAGAAATAATTATTTCAACTATTTCCCAAGCCATTTAATGTACCCATGCTATATTAATGGAAGGTTTGTTATATGTGGAGCTCACTAGACCTGAATTTCTATTATTATCCATTTATATAATCATATTTAACCACTATAATAAATATTATTTCAATATGATTGTCCACAATACAACTATAAATAAATCTATTTATGTTACTCATTCATGTCAATCCATCTAAGCAAGGTTATGTTACTAGATGACCCCTAGATAAAACACCTAACTTGAGTATTGAGCATGAAGAAGAGTTGACCATCCCTTATTCAAGATATCCTCAACAAGAATAATGTTTGAGGAACATTTTGATACTTCATTAATACTCTCTACCTTGATAATATTAATCTTAAGGGAGAGTTGAGTTATTCATCTTTATATTTTCACTTAATGAGAATATCCCCCTTAATAAGAATCCTAAGTTAGATGAGGGGTCATTCAATCTTTCATTGTTCTAGAAGAAGGCATATCTAATCCCTCCTCAGAATACCTGTTGGGAGAGGGTCCCCTAGGGTCATTTTTGGGGTTAAAAACCTAAGCTTTAGGGCAGAAAGCCCAAATTTTTGTATAAAAAGTGTAAATTATCCACAGTTTTTGGTCGCGGAGCGCGAAGATGTAAATTTTCATAAAGGGTTTCCACCCTTAGTTTATGTAAGTCATGTCGGCTTTAAGAGATCTACCCATAGTCTACAGACCATGGGATTGTATAAAAAGGGAAGTCGTAGAAGAGTCTAAGGCAGTGGAAGGTTTTGGGGTGATGAATGTAATGGGTCATTAGCGAAAAGAGCGAAGAGTCTTAGAGTAGAAGAGAGGCTTTTTAGTTGTGCGCGCAAAGGCCTAGGGTAGGAGTTCGCAGCTGAGTGCGTGTACCCCTGCAGTTGAGTGTACACCGTAGTTAGAGTCTATAAGAAGGTCTGAAGCATTAATAAAGAAGATTATTCTAGAATTATCTGTGTTTGATCTATTTACTTCTATCATACAATTATGTTATGCTGAATATTGGGTTTATGATTTAATGCTATATTGATGCACAAATCTATATGTTGTACTCTGTAATATGAACGCAAGTAATAATCTCTATTTATGCGAAGAATATCTTAATGCATATTTAAATTATTAGATACTTAAGCTGATTGGGGTAAATACATAGGTAAGAACATTTATAGAAGCACGTAAGTAGATAAATCACATGTTTAGGGTCCGCGAAGGACAATTGCTGACCTTCGCAAAAGGTCTGGAAGCCGAATAAAAGAAGTATATCGATAAGCCCTAGAAGGCTTATTGATCTGCACGAAAGTAGGGTTAGGCACAAAAATGACATCACTACCATCTTTGGGTGTGGAAACTTGGTTCCTGTATCCCCCCATACTGCTTCAGGTGAGACTTCAGTCCGTGCTCCGTGGATTGATGCTGAAAGGGCTAGTAGTGTAGGGATTTGCTTGGCTAATTAACGTTGAACCTAGGTCAAGGCCCACTAAGCCAAAAAATGGTTATGTTGATGGGACTAAGATCTACATAAAGAGATGTGCAATGTCGCATCATTAGAATCCAACTAATAAGGAAATTGAAGACTGGTTGGATAGAAATATCCATGAATTTGTAGAGCAAGCGAACAGGAACCTGCGATTGATGAAAGAATAGTGGTTGGACAGATATTTGTACATAGAGATACACAAAATCTTCTTATGTTCCTTCTCGATTAAATTATATGAGTGGATCGCTAAATTGGTAGATGGCCAAGGAAGGTGGAGAGTTGACGGTTCGATGGTGTGGACCCTGGAGTTAGTGCGGAGATTGGAAGCCTTGGAATCTAATATCGCATGCATTATTGATCACTGGCTCAATCATATCATAGGAGGATTTGTGATAGAGCTCGCAATTAATACTTCGGTCAGTTATAGCGAAGTAGAGCGCGACTTCTTCAAGGAACCGTGAGGTAAGTATTTAAGGTCTTTAAATACTTGGCTTAAGATGCTCTTGTGCGAAAAGATGGTTATGCAACTAATTTGATGTTTGGAGCTACACGAAGTGGAAAGATCTTCCAATACAAAGGAAAAATATTCCCTGAATATAGCCCGCTGATTCGACCTCCTCTGAGTGACAATGAGGAAGCAGTAGAGGCTTCTCCGTAGAGCATTATTCAATTGATAAGACAAGGGTTCCCGTGCATACCCGATCCACCCACACCACCTCCATCTTCACCTCCGCCACATACACCTTCGCCCACACCGCCACCACCTCTACCACATACACCTTTGCCCACATCGCCACCACCTCCGCCATCGTTCAACATGGCAAATCCAGTCAATTTCCCATTTTCAAGGGTTCAGAATAGAGGACCTAGACCAGTTTTGGTTCGCCGCAAAGGCCATATGGGAGACTCAAGGTATAACAGATGATTTGATGAAGAAAGCAACATTGGTCACTACTTTACAGAAACACGTTTCCCGATTCCTTCTGTTACACAAAAATATCGTCACCTTGATTATTTGCAGTCGGTGTAGGTCTATCACCACCTATACCAGCTTCCTAAGCAAGTCTCAAACCTCAGCCCTTCAGAACAAGCTTTAGAAATGAGAGAAAGACATCAAAAAAGCAATGTAACTCTGGTTCCACACTTTCTCTCAATTTTGCCTGCGGGCCCGCACCTTCTGTTCAGGATATCTGCGTACTTATACGCTCTCTATGTAAAGGGGAGGGTGCGTACCCCTGTAAAAGTAAAAAGGTGCAATATTTATCTTAAAAAACTCATCTTGGGTTAATTCTAGAGTTTTCTAGAAGCATTTTTTACGTCGATTGTTCGCTGCAAGTGGCTCATGCATCCCATGAGAGGAGGAACTAATCCCTTGTTGAGAGGAGCTATCCCTTTGAAGGAGGACTCTATCCCTTTCAAGAAGGAGCTGATAACTGATCTCCATTGCACTATAAATTGAGGCATTGGGTCAGTGGTTGGGGAGGTTAGAAGCTGAACTTTTGAGGGTAAATGCTAGTGAAATCAAGACTTAATATTTGAGCTTAAGAGGAGAGATCACATACCTTTTTGGCTTCATCAGGGAGTGAGCGAATCTTGTCAAAGTAGAGGAGACTGCTTGTTGGACCCTCGGAGGAGCTTGTACATCGTCAAGGCAAAGGTTGTAAGGTTCTTCTCCTTTTGAATTAATACAATCAAGCTCATTTTTCTCAACAAGTATCTCATGTTATTTGTTTCATGGACTCCTTGACTTTCATCTTAAATATGTTTTATAATATTGGATATTCAGTTGCTATTTAATTGTTTTCCTTGTTTGTGCTTTCAGGTTTGCGACAAAGGAACTTACTTGGATCAAAGATGCGAAGGCATCTCCAAACTTGCGTTGGACATGAGGTAGGCCCTTAAACACATTTGTTTACCATTATTTATAAATCACATTTAGAGAAAGATAGTGTCTGGTTAGTTTGTTTGTCATTAGGTCTTCATTAGATTCTAGGAAGGTCTGTCTTGTTCACAAGATCGACTGATTCCACGTGAAAAAATGGCGACTCCGCTGGGGACTTGATTGTTTTCCTCGTCTTTCTTTGACTTGAGAAACTTGTTTTTTGGTTTCTGTTTTTGGCTTGTTGTGTGGCTTTGGGTAGACTTAGTGGATTTAGCTTTGTTTTTTCTTTTTCATTACTTTGGTTGAAGTCCGCAGTCTGCGCTTATATCACAGTGCGTACCTGTACGCACTTTGGTTTTGTGCACAGAGCATACCCGCACCTGGGTGAACTCTGCACCTGCGTACCCTGCTAAATTTTTGAAAATTTTGACTTTTTCTCTTTTAGTTAATTTTATTTTGTTTTTCTAGTGGTTATCTTCTGCCATACCTGCATGTGACTGGTTGAAATCTTTCCTTGGTTTAATTTCATTAGCATTAGGGTTTTAGGTGAAATTCCTAGGAGTTTTGCTTGTTGGGTTTGTTTTTCGATTTGGTTGTGTAGTGGCTCTGAGCTTAGAGGCTGTAGGGACTTTAGATCACCTTAGTGTCTACCAGTCTTCTTGAGAGTCTGACCATTTATGAAATCTCCCCTTGTTGAGGAATCCTCTTTGAGTTTTCTCTTTACAAAACTTCGAAAGACTTGTGATTGAAAGTTTGGATTTTCATTTTCAAAAGGAAAACAAAATTGGTTGTTCTTGACTTATTTGTGATTCTGGACAAATTGGTCCTTGGTTTGCTTGTAACCAAGTAAAACATCCTCAAAAGACTTTTTGTGAGCTTTTACTTCAAATAGATTTTCTTAGTTTCTAGATCTTAAGTTTGCTTTGTTCACTAGTTTTCTCAAAGATTTGCTTTAGTTATAGTTTTAAATGTTTTAAAAAAAATGACAGGTCTCTTTTGAAAAAGTTTGTTCTTAGTAACATTTGAGTTTTCGAATGAAAAGAGAAATTCTTGTGGAAATAATTAGTTGTCTCGTTTTTGAGTGCATTGAAACGAATGCTCTTCTTTTGATTTGATCGTTAAGAAAGATTTGTGTTTTTAAGTATTTGCATCTTCTAACTCTTTCTTAGCTAGAACTTCATTGAAGAGAAAAGATTATTAAATCATCTTAAGTGCATTTTTGTAGTGATTTTGAGTCGAGTCTTTACACCATAAGTTTCATCTCCATCACCTTTTGTCTTAATCAAAAACCACTAAAAATCACGCTTAAAATAAAATCAATCTAGCAATTTTTTTGTTTCTAGGGCTCTGATACTCCAATATAGCTTAGGCTAGTATCTTGGAGTAGGGAGTAATTAACTCTCCAAGATAGTAAAATAAACAAGTAGCTTTATCTTGTGGTAGGAGAAATCCAATTGTTGCATCTATGCTCTGGGAAAGCTCCTCTTAAAGGAGAAGCACGAGATCGTGTCCGAACCAGTGTGGGAATCAATCCTTCCTCATTGGGAACGACGCCAGATATTCACGTATTACAAACGGTAAACGTCGGATTAACCATTGTTGAGGAGCTTGGGGTCACTTGTTGGTGAACCTCGGTTTATGTCTAGGAGCCTTCAAGGGGATTGAGCTTGCTACTCTGCCCTTGCGTGCGTATCGGATCGTAGACTGTTCCCCTAGGTATATTTGTTTCTGTTGCTAACCTTAGTGACCATATTGTCTAGGATTCTTCCTAAGGTGACGGTGGCGGGAAGATCTCACTGTACCTGGAGCAGACGTCGGCTAGACTCGCTTGGATTTTCTGGGGGGTTCTCTTCACTCAAGATGGTTAAGTGGAGAAACTTGGTCCAGTCTATTCATTAAGCAGGTTGCCGGGGTAACTCTTCCAACCGCTATTTCTATATCGAACTCTGCAACGTTGGATTTCATCACCAACTAGTGTTTTCGGTTCGGAAAGTTACTGTTTGCGTGTGTTTGGTCTCTTAGATTCTTTAGGCGTGTGATTCAATTTGTTTGGTTCTTTAGAGACTTTAGTTGATTTTCATTGAGATTTTACTTTGTTTGTGTGTGAAGTAGTTAAAAGTATTTAACTGTGGCTGAATTACCGAGACATTCCCGTAGAATTCGGGGCCAATGCCCTGAGTTTGTTAATGTGGCTGATTTACTGAGGACTTCTCGTAGACTTCGAGGTCAACCTCCGGAAGACATACCAAGTCATTTTGAAGTCTTGAGAGTTCTCGTATCTCCAAGTAGTGGTAGAAGTGGGTCACCTGAAGAAGGAGAACCTTCTTTGGTAGAATATTCTGATTCTCAACCGT
>APFE030499946.1:0-19958 GCA_000404065.3 Pinus taeda | reverse complement strand
TAATTTAGGAGTTAATCCTAGGTTAAGTGATCGGGCGGGGCTTATCAATATTTATATAATAAAATCAATAATTAATATGAAATGTGATGGGTGGAGTGGATTTTTTCTTAGTAAAAAGGTAAAAGGTATGTATTTTCTCACTTAGCTTTATACTTAGGGTAAAAGGATTTTTGTGGGTTTTTCGAATGAAATAGAATTTACATGGTGGGTTTTTACTTTTCCTTGGCAAATGGTGTTTAACCTTAAGAAAAGGGGTTTTCTTAGGGTGATGAAGGAAAATGGTTTGTATGAAGGGGATATTATTTTATGAAGGGGATTCTAGCACTTGAGTCCATAAGTCATAAAGCTGAGGGTCTGGTCCCACCAGAAGTCAGAGAAATGCTCTGAGCCTCTTTGACTTATAGGATTTTAAAAGTACTAGGACATACTTATAGATAGGAAATTAGTAAGTAAAGGGGAAAAGTGAATGAGGGGGATTTAATCATGTGAACTTATAAACCTTTTCCTTTACTTCCATAGTTGACCATACATGTTGAAAGATGTGTCTAAGCATGATGCATGTGCTTTGATCCAATTAAATTTGTAGTTCAACAACCTTTCTTCTACTTACCCATTTCTTACCTCTAACATATTTTCTTCATTTCTTTGGGTGCATTTACGCTAGAAAACCCTTATTCATCTATTTTTCTTTTGAAAAGTAATCTATCTAATTCTAACCTTATATCATCCTAGGGATCAGATTAAGCTTATGAGCTCATTTTATTTTCTCTACCTAACTATGATTTGCCAATATTAAACTATTTGGTCAGATTTTATTCTCTAATCTATAAACATAAAATTCAAAGCATGGAATAACCAATATTAAATAGTTTGATTACCATGGATTATGGCATGAATAACAAGTTGCACACAATCATTATTATGCATAAAATTAAATAGTAGTGCCATTTAGACTTGCACACTTTCATGGTCTCTTTGTTTTTGGGGTTCATATATTTTCATTTTCTTTTCACCTTCTCTTATTCTTTTGTCCTTTGATTTTTCTTTTAGGACATACCCTCTTTACATTTTTTAAATTATATAAGATGGAAAACATTTGCAGAAAGAAAAAATAGGTACAATATTACAAAACTTAACATTAGTCATTCAAAATTATGACTCTTATTGGTATAGGAACCGAATAGTGGCTCCACTTGGGGATGGCATTTCCTTGTGAAATGTCAAGAACTTTATAGATCAGTAGCCTTTGAATTTTTGTTGATGTTGCCTTGAAAAGTGCCCTTCTATGAATCTGCATTATTGATACTTATGACAGTGAATCTTTTAATGCTTAGGTCCTTCTCCTTGGGCTTCAACTTCAAAGGTCACCATCCAATCCAAACTAGAATTTTGAAAACAAAATATATACAAATGAAAATTAGTAATTACATTAAAAGTAATGTTTTAGCATTCGACCATTCACTAGCCCACCTTCTATATATGTACCATCAATTTTTCTCAAGAAGAAAGCATTACTTCCTCTATAAGAATAAATGACATAGGGACCTTTCCATAGGAAATCAAATTTCCCATGTTTTCCTTTATCTTCCCTCCTTGAGTCCCTGTTGAGCACTTTGTCACCAATGCAGAAATCTTCAGCCTTGGTTCTCTTATCAAAAATCTTCTTAATATTTTCTTACACACCTTGAGACTTGACATAGACCTGTTCTCTTGTTTGTTGTACATGAATAGTTTGTTTGATTCTTCTTTGGATACTATTTGGTTCAAACTGTATTTCTTGAAGTATATTCATTATTGTTATTCCCAAAGAGGATGGAAAGAAAACTTCCATTCCATTAACTAGTTGATAGGGAGAAGTACCAATTGATTTCTTAGTAGTCAATCTGTCTACCCATAAGGCACTGACTAGCTTTTTATTCCAAGTTTTCTTATTGTCCTATAGTAACTTTTTGATGATGTTTACTAGGATTTTGTTTAAAAATTCTTCGAATCCATTACCTTGAGTGTAATATGTTGTGGAATGGCCAAGGGTGATATGGTATTTATTGCAAAAATCTATCATTCTTTTGGATTTAAAGGTAGTTGCATTATCAGTAATGAGCTCAGTTGGACATCCAAATCTTGATAAAATATTGGTTTCAAGGAAGGTTATGATAATATTATCTGTGGCTTTCCTTGAAGGTATGGCCTCTATCCATTTTTTAAAGTAGTTTGTGGCTATAACGATCCATTTTTGTTGGGCAGAGGAAGGTAGGTGAATTTCACCAATGAAGTCTAAACCCCATTGTTGAAAAGGTATTTCAGTAGAGATTGGCTTGAGGGGTAAAGGTAAGATATTTTTCTTCCCCTCAAAGATTTGACATTCGTGACAGGAGGTCACATATTTTTTGACATCAACAAACAAGGTAGGCTAGTAGAAACCAGCTCTAAGGATTTTATCTGTAGTTGTCTTCAAGTAAAGGTGTCCTCCACAGTCACCTGCATGAAACTCTTGTAAAAATTTGTCAAATTCTTATTTTAATAAGAAATTAAGAAGAATACCTTCATGGTCTCTCCAAAACAAAACAATGTCTAATATACAAAACCTTAAGGATTTCATCTTTAAAAACCCACTTTTAGTCCTAGATAATTCAGGAGAAGCTTGTAAATTTAGTAAAATATAAATAATATCATCATACCATGGTGATTCAAGTAAGGCCTAGCTGATTAGTGGAGTCTCCATCTCCTCTTCATTATCTATTGCTATAATAAATTTTATATCCAAGGCCTGATAGCTCGATTCAGCCATGAGCTTGGTTAAACCTTGGCCCTTGATTAACTTTGTAGGCTTAATTTCTATATCATACTCTAAGATAGTAGCAATCCACTTTCCCCTATTTCCATCAGGAACATCCTAAGTTAGAATGTATTTTACCACTGAATTAGGAATGTAGGCTACCATGTGAGAATATAATATGTATACCGTAAAATCCTTAATGGCTTTGATCAAATCCAAGGCATGTTTTTCCATTATATTGTATTTCAAGGAGGCATCTCTCAGGGCTTTTCTAAAGAAAGCAATGGGTTGTTCATAGCCCTCGTCATTTTTTTGTAATAGGACTGCAACTATTGTGTGCTCTGAAGCAAAGGAAAACAAAATGAAATCTCTGTCAAATTTAGGACTTATTAGTACAGGTGTTTTAGTTAAGGCTAGTTTGATGTCTTCAAAGGATTTCTTAACCTCAATAGTCCATTTTATGGTGGATTCTTTTTTCAACATGTTGTTTAGTGATCTAATTAACTCTGCTAGGTTAGATATAAATATTCTAAGAAAATTGTTTTTTCCTAAGAAAGCTTGTAATTCTGTAATGTTCCTAGGGTGCCTTATTTGTAAGATGGATTCTATTCTTGTAGGGTCTATTCTTATACCATCTTTTGAAATTATGTGACCTAATAACTTTCCTTCCTCTAACCCAAAAAAGGAATTTTTGGGGTTCAAGGAGATTCCAAACTTCCTGCATTTAATAAAAAATTACCTTAGATGATCCAAATGTTGATTGTCAGACTTTGAAAAGACAATAATATAATCTAGATATATCACAAGGAAATCATGAATTTATTTAGCAAATGCTATATCCATAGCACTCTGGAAACTGGCTCCTGCATTCAATAGCCCAAAAGGCATTTTCACATACATAAACATGCCCCAAAGAGTGTTGAGATTTCAACAAGATGATGGAGCTTAGTGAAAAGAGTCGCCTTCACTAAGTGGGCCCGCAGGCTATTTTTGGCGCAAGTCTATTTTTAGACTATGTCTATTTTTAGACATATGGAAAATGTCTATGGATTGCAGGTTGTTGTTTATGGATGATTGATCAAGTTGGAAAAATAGATGGACTTCTATTTTTGATGAAAGTGTGAGTGATCACAGTGTGAGTGATCAAGTCTATTTTTAGACTGGCTGTCAAAAATAGAAAAGTCAAATATTATTATCTCACAATAATATTTGGACTATAAACTTAATCTTATTCTCTTGGAGCACTTCAGTTCGAGCTACGGATGTGGCACATGCAATTGCATGAAGGAAATACGTGGTTCTTATGGGTTAGTTGAATATTTGCATGCATGACTTCAGTTAGAACTCAAGTGAGTTGAGTTTAGTGGACTGGAGGTGCAGTTGATGGAGTTGTGTTCAGTTTAGCTTTGTTAAACTGGTTGTATTTAGTCTAACTGGCAAATAGACTAGAGATGAGTTGGGTGAATTAGTTATTAATTAATTCACAAGTTATTAACTCAAAATACAACTAATGAATACATCAGTTAACTCAGTTGCATGTCAGTGCATGTTCAGTTCAGCAGGGACAGGTGTTAGAGAATCAGATTGCTATCAGTTGTGACTATAGTTGTGCACCAGATCTTGCACAAATAAGGGGATTGAGTATGCCAATGAGTTTGCAAGTATTGTAGCTTGTTCTCACGTGATTTAGCTAAGGAAAGACGTGGCTGCCTTGGAATTATCATCGGTTCTTGTGCAGGTATTGAGCAGCGGAGGCAGGCAAGCAGCGGAAGAGATTTGAGCCAGTGATTGATTCAGATCTGAGCTGTATTGTGTGTAACAGGAGGAGCTGGTACTGGATTGCTTGTGATAAGCATTGTAATTTGTAATGTTACATGACTCAATCATTAATATACAGATAGTTGGGGTTTTTAGCGAGATGCTTTCCCCGGGATACATACTGTGTTAATGTGTGAATGCTCTTGATGTTTTATTGTTATTGATGCTGATATATTGATGATCAACGTAGAGGAGCTTATGTATTGTGTATGTTTTCCGCAATAGTACATGATCAGGATAATCTCTGTTGAATATGTGTTAAATTATTCAAAATTTCTACAAAGAGTAGTAAAGGCAGTTTTGGGTTGGTCATTAGGATGAACTAAGATTTGATTATAACCAGAAAACCCGTCCAACAATGAGATTCTGGTTGATCCAACTACTCTCTGTAAAATGTGATCTCACCAGTTTTCATTCTAGTTGGCACCAAGTTTGAGACCCAATCAGAAAAAATGATTGGTGTAATTATTTTGGCATCATACATCCTCTAAATTTCTTTTTCAATTGCAGGTAATAAGAAAAGATTGATCCTTCTTAGTTTTTGTTTGAAAGGCTTTTGATTTTATTTAATAGGAATTGTGTGCCATGTGGAGCTATAAATAGGGTCTCTTTCACCTCTAATTACCTCACATTAATATGCCAATCCGGGAACGTTTTTTTATTTCAAAGAGTGTACTCAGTCTGAGACGACTATTTACTCAAGAGTAATGTTTTGCAGTATAGTGCTTAAAATACAAAAGTAAATGAATGCTTGGAAAGAAATCTAACTACAAAAACATAAGCTCAAATGCTCAGAAATCCAACTATTCACTCAGCAATCATCAATTGAGGATACAATAGCAATAACTCATTCCTCTAGAGATTGATACAATTGAAATCAAACTAGAACAATACAATCAATCTGAGAAGAGGAAGCAGTATAGTTGATAGCCCTGCTTTAAAGAAATTAAAAGGAAATAGAAATAGAACTAAAGCTGCTATTAACTGTAATTAAAGAAATCAAATAACCAACAATCCATAATGAATATCAAAGTTTGAAATGAACGATGAAGCTTTACATTTGAAACGAACATCATAACAATATACATTGAGAAGAATAATAATCTCTGTTATGATGGAAAAGAACAGCCACACTATTCAATCTCATCTTGTGCAATAAAACAATTTCATAAAATATTATAACAACTCGTTGCAAAAACATGAAATTGTTAGGTAATACGATTCAAACAAATAAGAATTAAATCAAGCAATCACACAACGGAAACTGGAAAATATAATACACAGCAGCAGCATAATCCACCACAAGCTAGGCCCTTCGCCACCAGTGGACGCTGCTGGGCTACTTCAGGTGAGAAGAATGAGCAGCAACTCCCAAATCATATATCAATCATCAAATTGTGAAATCATTACTACCGCAAAAGCTTGAGCATTACAATGGTAATGCAACAATATCCTTTTCCTCCTATTCTATCCTATCGTGAATCCATCATCATTCTTGAATCTCCAATTTTGAATCCTCAATTCTCCATCTATCCATCCCCCTCTCTGATCTCTGTTTTCATTTAAATAGAGAGAGAGCAGAAAGAAGTTACAGCAGAGATAGTTACAACATGATTTCTATTACAAAATTGGATTGTTTCTAACCAATTGATCAACAATAAAATATATTTCCATCCATCTTTCAACAAGAGCAAGGCAAATTTGGCTTTACAGGTGAGATTTGGAGGACGATCGCAACAACAAATCTGAGAAAATCATGCTCAAAGAACCATGCGTTTCTCTCAGTATAAGCCAAATTTGGGCAAACTGTTTTGAATTAAAGTTAATTTGGTCCGTTCTGAACAAACCCCATGTTCCGGATTTTCCATTTTCTTCTTCATTTGCTCAAAAACTCAATCGCAAAACTGTCACTTCTTATTCCAACGAATTTCTGAGTTGGCACTTTTAATGATCAAATCTTCAATATGGAAATTATCTTGGAGGCTAAAAATGGTGAATAATGTTACAACCAATTTATTAAAACTATCATTGATAAAATCATGCATAATCATCAATTTATTAGAAATAAAGGAGAAGAACTAATATTCATCCATAAGAGAATAAATCATTTATAAAATGGATTTATATAATAAATTATAATAAATAACGTGATAAAGAAGAGTAAAAATGGATGAAATAAGTGTTTAAAAAGTGGTTGTATTCATGGCCCTACATACCCCCACACCGAATATATTGTATGTCCTCATGTAACAAAAACTGAATATATTGCGTGTCCTCATGCAACCCCAAGACAAAACCCATGTGTTAACCAAGAAAGAAAAAATGTGTTGATCTCAGGTCATGGATAGAACAAATGAATTCTTCCTTAATTAATGAATATTTAATTTTAGCAATCTTAATGAAGGCATAACAATTTTTACATTGACATTCAACTATATGTGCATATGAAGTTGCAGCAAAATATGATATAAATGACAACAACCTTTATTAACCATTTTCCCAAAAACTACAAACCAACTTTTGTTGAAATGTTGCAAGTAAATTTTTAATATATGAATGTCTCTATGATCCAAAAATTAGATCATTTTGATGCACAGATCATGAGATATAAACAAAATGGTTGTAGGTGAGAGTGCATGATTTCTGAAATTTTATGAACCAATTTAACTTGAAATTATCTGGGTATGTGTATTTTAATAATATGTTTGTGTTTTCCAAAGATCATAAGAATTGAGTTCATAGTTTTAGAAATATTATGGAAATCAATTTCTGCACTGAACTTGTATGCCTTAAACGAGAAAGAAAGTAGAAAACATCCATCATGCGTAGCAATCCCTCCCCCTCTTTGAAACATTAACATGCCCTCATGTGATGCTAGAAAACAAATTGAGGCGGTTGCTACCATCTATTGAATTCTATGCTTGGTGTAAAACAACATGGAATAAAGGAGGTGTTGAGAATGAATAAGAATAGCAATGGATGATAAAGAATATTAATGACATGGTCATAAGAAATAAATGAATGAAGGCAACACTCCCCCAAACTGAAAGATGATATGCTGCTGACAAATGGGAAGTGGTAAAGATGTGGAATGAATGATGATAAATAATTCTCAATGGATATTCATTAAATTATCCTAAATTCGTAATAAATCAGAAAATTATGCTATTTTACCTCAAGTTTTATCTCTAAAAGAAAAATGTGGAATGACATATATGTACTAGCAGTTGTTGAAGCTAATGTAGGCTGAGTTGGTGCTAAAAGGGATGCAAAAGGTGAAATCCAAGCAAGCACATCATGTCTAAACAATTGTTCACGTTCGTGAGTTACTCGAGCCTCTGCTGTTAGTTGCAATAGGGTGGTCATGCTTCGAATAGAATTTCCCTCCATGCTTGTTGAACAAATCACTATTTTGCATACAATGTTCTTGAATCCATAGTGTTAGTTTTGAATAGCAATAAAGTAAGATGCATGAAAAAATTGCAATAAAAAACGACTGTATACATGCAAATTTATCAAATCAAAAAGTTATGGCAGAGTGCAAGAATCATATCGCATGCTATCCCATAATGCATACATTCCCCCTCCAATTAGAAAAGGAATTCCATGACCATAAAGCATATGAAAAGTGTTATGCTGATGGCAAGGCAAGGGAATGAACAATATAGCAATGAATGAAGCGGAGTACACATATCAATGATAGGACATCGAGAGTTATGGTTATAATGAGAGCAGAGTGTGTAAAGATACTTATGAATAAAAGATAGGACACTTTGGATTGATGATAAGTAATGCGAAAGAGAAAAAAGATAGAAATATGCCAAAAAGATGCTTTACTAACGGTATTCTAGCTGAAAATGATGCGATTGATCATAAAACAATTTCTCATGCATAAAGGTTCAAAATAGGGAAACAATTAAGGAAATAACTTATCCGATAGAAAGAAAAATATAATAAAAGGGTATTAGAGTAATAATTGACGATAAGATATAACTTCAATACCATAACCATAGCCTCTGCTGCCAGCAGGTGTCTATAGCCTCAGCATGGTTGCGTTTTAACCCATATGAGCCAGGATCTTCAATTTATAAATGGAGAGTTACAGTGCTGTTCTAGAGAAGAGATCAGTGTGCTGGCGTGATAACCAGATAACCACACTGCCATTCACTAGGGTGTAGCAAAAGTGATCAGGCTGACTCGTGATGAGACCTCCTGTTCCAAGGATAATTTGGCTATCCAATGGATCGAAACCCTGGTGTGGTGGCCATAATGGGAATGCCACTTTGTTACAGCCTTATGAACATGGTAGGCTGGCTCGTAATGAGATCACCTATCCTCCATCTGCAAACAAAATTTTGTTTTTATGACACATTTTTATGATAAAGAGAGGGAGGCTCAGTACTCCTTAAGAGTAGGGATGGAGGAAGAAATTGAACATGTCAATAGAAAAAATATACCCATAATAACCAAGAAGTTGTTGTGGCCACCAACAACCCCCCTGCTTATGAAGTGTTATTTCTAATACTAAATAAGTGGGGACCCTTAGTGAAAAGCTTAAAAAATCAATTAGTGTTATATTTCCTTTTAGATGAAACTTAAAACATTGTGAACTTAGGAAAATACCTTTGAAGAATCTAAAAAAACCTAAGTCTCATAATGAAGAAAGTAAATTCACTCCTTAAGAGAGATCACATCGCGCCAATAATGATAGGGTACCTTCTAAATGAGCCAAAATGACAAAAAAACATGAGATTGCGATGCGAAACTCCATCGCATCGCATGCATTAAGAAGCACCCACATTGAAAAACCTTAAAATCACCGATATGCGATATCGCATATCGCACATCGCAAAAATCACATAAATTACACATAATTATTATAGCAATTAAGCGATCTGCGATTTTACGATTAAGCGATTTGAAATTTTTTGATTAAGTGATACTACGACCAAGCGATATTGCAATAGAACAACATAATGAAACTGCGATAATTCGATATAGCGATCTCCGATATCACCAAGAAAAATCACAAGACCTCTCCATCGCAGTTGGTTCTGGCTCATTATTTGAGAAAACTTTTTTTTTAGGCCAAAAACTGGTCATGCACTTTAATGTGAATTAATGAGTTGTTTCCAGTTGTTAATGAAGTATGGTGTTGTGTTTTTCAAAGAACTAGTTCACGTAAGGTGGCGTGTTTTTCATATCTTCGGCATTTAAAGTTTTCTTGTCATTATTTTTATCATTACTTCCACCTCAATTGTAAACTGCAGGAACAAAAGACAAAGCGTTATACAAGGCATTATGTAGGAAACTATGAGGAGGATAGGCAGTACTCCAATGTCCATTTGGGAAGTCACACCTAATCTACTTAAGGAAAAGAAAGAGCCGCAGAACTCTTCTGAAGCATCCATCACAGATTTCTCATATACAACCATGATTGAATGGGTACTGAACGATACTGATACCAGAAACAGACAGTTTAATGCTCAAGGTCAAGAGCTCACGGAATCACTATTTTTACAAATTTTGAGCTTTATACCCAATAAGAGAAAAAGGCGCAAGAGGCAAAAAATGCATCAGGTAAGCGCAGATTAAGAAATAGAAAGCTAAAGAAATAGCAGAAGCAATCCAAGGGTTAACTAAGTTGAAATGGGATTATTACCAGGCATACATTGTAAAGCCACATAGTCATCGGATGACTCTCAGGTATATCATAAATTTTGAAGATAGTGCTATCTCTTGCCGATTCTGTTTGCTTAACTCAACCAAAGACGGAAGACAGTCAGCCGACTCTACTTAGGCAAATACTGAATGCTTCCAACATTAAGGAGCAAATTTAGAAATAGTTAGATATTAGATTTAATTTTAGAAATAGTTTTACTTAGAAAAAGGATGGTCATTTAAACCGAATCCTGAATTTTTGTAAATAAGTTATTTAGTTAGTAGTATTTAAACCCTTCTCATGCATTTAGAGAAGGGTCTAGAAATTTATCAAAAATTTGTCCTCAGAACATGCACTTTTGCACCCTCAGAGGAGGTTTTGATGAATGAATGGAACGGGGTTTATTTGATATTTTCATTTGATATCTGCTACTGATGTTGCAATTCTATACTCTTAGTGGATGTTAAATCAAGGAGAGATAAATCAATTGTCGCTTGAAGCTCATGAGTAGGACTAGTTATAAATGGTACTTTTATCTCTTAATCATTTCTTCTTATGTGTTAAAGTGATATTCAGTTTTCAGTTGTTTATATATTACAACGTGGATGCCTGAGTTATCATTTGGCACTTTTGTACGGTGATAACTATTTATTTATGCTTATTCTATGAATAGCTCATTTATGCGATAAATTTTTCACAAATGTTTCGTCTAACTTCTTATACTAAGTAGTTCATATTTATTGAATCCTTTTCTTATAATAACTGAATGATATTTATTACCAGTTATTGTTTGAAATATTTTTAGATCACATAGAAGAAAGATCATACCCCGGATTAGCATAAATTTTGATGTTTTTCTGTTTATTAGAATACAATAGCATAGGATTAGATTAGAATTATGATAGAAGTATTCCGTTCATAACAGAAATACCCATCTTTCTCACATACACACACTGAATTGGGAAACTGGTCCCATATCCCCAGTCGGACCCGCTATACCGAACGGATAAGGAGCTGCCAACCAAGGTTCGGACCAGGCGGGTATCCCCCTTGTTGTAGACCTGATTTTCGGGGCCTTCAGCATATTTGGCGCTAGAAGGAGGGCGTGAACTATGAATGGAAAGTAAATCCAAATCAAAATACCATTCTGAGAGTAAATGTCCCTCACCATCTCCCCCAACTTCTCCATTACACTTAAATCCAAAGTTAGAAGTCGCTAGAGCATCAACCACTACTACAAATCCTGACATTTCAGAACAATCTATTGTTGAACCTCCTGAAGTTGAATCTATGATTTACAAAATTCAGTTATTTTCCATTTCCCCTTAAAGATATGATAAATCTCAGGGCGACTTGACTTCCCAATATAACCCTGCTCATCCCCTAACCAGATTAAAGAGTGAAAAGTTTGGTGTTTGACCAGCAGAATTACCTCTTCCCAAAAGGAAAAGAGCAAGAAAATCACCTAAAGGGTCCAACAGCGAGACTCTTTCATCAACATCATCCATCTCAACCTCTTCACCGCGAAGTCAACCATCCACTCCTCCACTTCAGACCATTATCAATCCACCTAGTGGAGTCCCTACAACTCCTCCTCAATCATCTGCGATCATAATATCCTCATCTTGCCAACCATAGGGATCATCTTCTACACTTCCCCATGTTAGTAGTTTAGCAATGGCCCAGTCTCCATGGAATAACCCTGGGGCAGTCTTAATGCCTGCACCCTTGAGTCAAATACCGGCCCATCCCGAGAAATGGCTGCCTAAATTCAATCCTGAGGTAGGCATGCTAGTAGAGGAGAAAATAAACAACTTTATTATATCCATTAATCTCAATGGGGTTACTAATGAAGATGCTGTTGTTCGACTGTTTCCTTATACTCTACAAGGAACAGCCGGATCATGGTATTTCTCATTACCCTCTGGATCTATTACTAGTTGGGACATCTTCCAAGACCAATTCCTAACCAAGTTCAGTGACGACAGGTCTACGGCAACGTTAATCAATGACCTATCAAACCTTAGGGCCGAATCTAGAGAGTCGATCAAAGACTTCAATCTATGTTTCAATAAAATTCTAAACAAAATTCCTACTGCTTCCCAGCCCAGCGAGGAAGTGAGATGTGAATGGTATATCACTTCTTTACCATCAAACATGGCAATCTTTGTAGACAGGGATAATAAAATAACCTTAGCCGAAAACATGAAAGAAGCCATAGCAGTAGAGAAACGTATAATAGCCCTAGAGAAGAAATCCACAATAGAGGAACGAAAATCTAAAAAGGTCACCTTCAAAGAAGAGTCCAAGAAGAAACAAGCAAAAGATCCATTCGATTTCGAGGGATTGCAAAAAGTTCTGAAGACCATGTCCAATGAAATGGTCGACATAAAAAAGCAAGTAGCAGAAACTTCTTCAAAAAGGCCCTACAGAGCTTTTAAAAGAGGCCCGTCAATGGATTCAAGGCCACCCAATTCTATTAAAAGTGCTGAATTTGAGGAAGAGGAAGAGGAAATTTCCACTGAAGGGCAAACTGATGATGAAGAAGTTGTAGAATTACAAGGAATGTGGGATTTCATCCTCCTACAAGAAGAAGATCAAGAAGTATTCCCAGTTAACACATGAAGTAGAAATCAGCTTGATCCTCCCCAAACTACCCCAAAGCCAAAGAGCGCAAGCTCTGCAACAAAGGATAAAGTCACAACAAAGAAAACGACATCTAAAGCCACTCAATCTAGCCCAATCCAAACAGATTCACCAACTCCATCTAAGACACTGATCATTTCGGATGAAACGGGGTACAATATTATAGAAGACATGAAAAAGACTAGGTACAACATCACTCTATACGAATTGAGCAAGTTAAAGCATCAACAAAAGATAATGATGAAATAATTACATGTTGTGCCAGTTGTACCTTTGCCTGCCACTGTAATTTCTCAAGCTTCCCAGAACATGGGAAGACCTCCAACTAATACGACTAACAAGATTGATCCAAATGACATCGCTTTAATTGGAGGAATATCAAGATCTCATACTCCCCCTTTTCTCCTTACTTATGAAATTTTTAACAAAAATGTACATAATTGTTTAGTGGATTCAGGTGCTTCATCGAATATTTTACTAAAGTCCATATGCACCAAATTAAACGTTCAACCATAGAAATCTGTTGTTCGCATAGTTCAGCTAGATCGATCTCAAGTCGAAGTCATTGGTGAACTAAATCAAGTAATCATAAGGCTATCATCCAACCTGAAGGTATGTCAAGTTATTGACATTTTAGTCCCTGATATCCCTGAATTTTATGGCTTAATTCCTAGCAGGATTGGTCAGAAAAATTGCATGGATACTTCGCAATGGACTCATCGCACATGTGGCTTCCTTGCAATGGTAAGACAAATCAAATAAAATTTGAACGAGAACTACATCAGAAGTACATAGTAACAGAATTAGAGGGGGAAAATGAACAGGTAGCATATAATAGTAGCATAATTGGCAATTACTCAGTAGATTCTTTTCTCGGCAATTTTAATGCTCATACATCACCTTATTTAGAACATTTTATTTTGTCCCAAGTTGAATTTTTTTCTCAAACGGATAGTTCAAAGTGTATCAATTTTTTAGATAGACCTGTAAAAAATCTTTGTTTTGGAAATTATGTTTTGATGGTTTTAAATCTAACGAAGGCACAGGAGCAAGATGCATGCTAATTAGTCTAGGAGGAAATAAAATCATGTTAACATGTAAGTCAAATTTGATTGTACCAACAATATAGAAGAATATGAGGCTTTAGTCCATGTGTTGTACAAAGAAATCGGGTTAGACATAAAGTACCTCCAAGTCTTCGGAGACTCTGAAATTGTAGTCAGACAGGTACGGAATACTATACATTGCTTATCAGGTCATTTAAAACACTATCTATCTTTAGTTCAAGATCCGACTGAGCATTTTATAACATTCAATATTTCATCAATTCCCAGACTCCAAAATGCAAGCGCTGACCTATTAGCTAACGTAACTTCTAAGCTCATTCCTTCGGAAGATTTTAGTCCACATAGATTCTCAATAAAATTAATCTTTAGACCTTCTATTCCTGACAATATCACAAATTGGAGAATATTCAATGACGATCCTGATATCGTAAATTTCCTTACTTCTGAACGATCCTACTCCAATCAGATAATTGATCAAGACCAACATGATCGACAATTACAACAAAATAGCACTAACAATGCTATACCTAAATTAGTGGTCAAGTTAGAAGATCTGTACGATTTGAAAGATCTGTTTAAAAGGTCTGCCAGTTCAAAGATCCAAAGTTCAACTTTGAATTTCAAATTAGTAAACCCAGGAACCGATGCTAAGCCCCAAAACATAAATCTAGGCCTTGGTCTAGCCCGTGAAGAAAAACTAGCATATATTCGCCTTTTAAGACAATACAAAAGTGTTTTTGCTTGGAAATATGATGAACTCAAAACATACGACACTTCTATCATCCAACATGCTATTCCAATGACCGATAATGAAAAACCTGTCCAACAAAAATTGAGAAAGATCCATCCCAACTTAGAAACTCAGATAAAAACTGAACTCAATAAGCTGTTGAAAGCCAAGATAATCTTTCCCGTCAAACATTCTAAATGGGTCTCCAATATGCTACCTGTTAGAAAGAAAAACAGAGATATTAGAATTTGCATTGAATTTCGAAATCTTAACAAGGCCTATCAAAAAGACAATTTTCCCTTACCACCTATGGAGTAGATATTGCAGGTAGTGGCAGGCTCAGAATTAATGTCTTTCTTGGATGGATTTTCAGGATACAATCAAGTGTTGGTACATCCTGATGATCAATTGAAAAACACATTCAGAACTAAATGGGGCACATATGCATATCGAAAGATGCCATTTGGTTTGATTAATGTTGGTGCCACATTTCAAAGAGCCATGGACATCACATTTAAAGGTTTAGTCAATAAATCTGTAGTAATTTATTTGGATGATATAACCATGTATTCCAAGCAACGAAGCGACCATCTCAAAGACTTGAAACAAATCTTCCAATGATGTTTAAGGTATGGAATTGCACTTAACCCAAAGAAATCTTTTTTCGCATTAAGTGAAGGGAAACTTCTAGGATTCATAGTGTCAAAATCTGGAATTCACATCAATTCTGATAGAATAAAAGAAATTTCTGAAATATCCCTACCTCATAATAAAAAAGCCATGCAATCCTTCCTTGTTCAAATCAATTTTGTAAAGAGATTTGTTTCAGATTTTTCACAAATCGTATCCCCTTTACAAACCATGATAAAAAAGAACTTTAAATTTAAATCAAGCTAAGATGAACATGAAGTGTTCAACCTGATCAAACAAGCTATTATTAATGCTCCATCTTTAGCAACTCTGAATTTTTCAGAGCCTTTTATTTTATACACATTTTCCTCAGATAGGTCATATGCTGCGATAATCACTCAAACAAATAAAGAAAATGTGGAAGCACCAATTTCTTTTTTCAGTTCAAATTTAGAGGGTGTTGAATTAAATTATTCAGACGTGGAGAAACAGGTTTATGCTATTTTCGAAGCAATCAAATACTTCAGACCTTTTCTACACAAAACCCATACTAAAATTATAGTGTCGTTTCCAGCGGTAAGGAATCTTCTAGTACAAAAAGATGTGGGTGAGAAGAGGGCCAATTGGGTTACTACCTTACAAGAATATGACATAGATATTAAACCAGCAAACATTGTAAGAGGTCAAGGCTTTTGCAAAATGTTGGCTGAAGCATCGCAAATTCCTAAAATTCCATCTGTAAAAGTACAAATGTGCGAGGTAAGCCTAAATGATGGAGAGTCATTATACGTTGATATCATTTATTATCTTAAGAACGGGTATGCTCCTTCATACCTCGATCATACTAAGAAAAGAGCTCTAAGGTTGAAAGCCAAACAATATTAGCTCATAAATGATATTCTTTTTAGAATGAATTACGATTCTGTTCTCCTTAGATGTCTTGAGAAATCTGAAGCTGAAAAAGTTTTGCAGGAACTCCACGATGGGCTAGCAGGCGGACACTATGTAGGAGATGCCACTGCACATAAAATCTTGCGCGCAGGGTATTACTGGCCCACGTTATTCAAAGACTCACACAGTTACCTGAGGAAATGTCAAGTCTGCCAAACTACTGTTGGGAGACAAAAGAACCCATCCTTACCACTACAACCAGTTAACATCGAGCAACCTTTCAGTCAGTGGGGATTGGACATAATAGGAGATATCGTTCCTCACTCTTCCAAGCAGCATAGATATATCCTTACAGCAACATATTATTTTACTAAGTGGGTAGAAGCAGTTACAATTAAGACAGCTAATGCTGAAAATATCATTGAGTTCATAGATCAATTTATAATCACCAGGTTTGGATTTCCTTCCGCTTTAATGTTTGATAATGCATCATACTTTTCTCGAAATGCAATGACTAAATTTGCACTTAAAAGAGGATTCAAACTTAAATATTCAGCCAATTATTACCCACGGGGCAATGGGTTAGCCGAGTCTACAAATAAAAACCTAATCACGATTATCAAAAGAACAGTAGACCAAAACCATAAAAATTGGCATAAATCCTTAATATACGCTTTGTGGGCAGACCGAATAACGACAAAATCTTCCATTGGCACTTCTCCCTTTAATTTAGTTTATGGGAAAGAAGTGGTTCTTTAGACTCATTTAGCAATTCCCTCTTTCTCTCTAGTTCAATACATTAATGAAGTAACGACTTCCTCATTACACCTAAGACAAATGGAAATAATCAAATTAGAAGAACAACGAGAACAGGCCAAGAAAACGCATGCTCATCATCAAGCACTAGCAAAATCCTCTTTTGATTCAAATATAATGACCAGAAAAGACTTAGTTTTAAAATGGGACAAGGCACATGAAGAAAAGGGGAAGCATACATAATTTAAAAGAATGTGGCTTGGTCCTTTTCAAATTGTAGAAGTCTTAGGTCCATCAACATTTGTGTTACAGGATTTAGCAGGTAAAAGAGACTCTTTGCGTGTCAACGGACAAATTCTAAAGAAATATTTTCCATAGAAGATTATTCTTCTATTTTTGTAGAGTAATAGTTTTATTTTCATAATAAAACCAGTTGTGAATGGTTACATTAGGCATTTACGAAAAAGACACCAACTCTCTTTCAGATGTTGATTTTTCGCTTGTATAAATAGCAAATTTTTTGGAAAATTGATCTTTATTATTGAAAGATACAGTTAAAAACTCTAACTTAGATATGACACTAGTTTCAACTTCATAAAGTTTGGTGAAAACAACCTTTAGTGAAGAAATTGTTTTATGTTAGTACAATGAAAGGTATCAATAACAAAGTAAAGATTCTCTATAGAACAGCTACTTCCAAAACTCTATCATTGTCATCCAGAGCTATTTAAAGGAAACAATGACTTCCTCCTTGCTAAGGAAATCACAACTTTTAAAGGAACAATCCAAGGATACACTTCATCTTGAAGAATGAGAGGTCTCATCACGAGCCAACTTATGACTCGATTTATAACTTTGTTGAACAAGCTGGCTCATGATGAGACCCCTTGCCTCTTGATTGTAACAATCTTGAGTCACTTCCCAATGACTGTGTCATAAATTGGCCATCAAACCAAGACATTGTTCTTTAAGAATAAAAAGAAAATCAAAGAAATAAGTGTGGATGTGGATTCTTCTTTGAGAATTGTAGGTTTCTTTAAGTAGGATATAGGATCATTACTGGGTAACAGGTAACCCTGTCGAGGCTATAAATGCATGCTGGCAGTAGAGGCTCTACCTACGACAAATGAGCATATTTAAAACTAGTTTACAGAGAAGACTTTGTTTTATCTTTACAGACCAAGTAATGTCTGATGTAAATACAATGACTAACTTGAGGGAGCAAATAATCAAAGTTGAAAATAGCTGAAACAAAATGTCATTGACAGGTTAGAGGATAATGTACTTTATCTTTCTATAATAAAGTTTAATTTTCTAAAAAAATTCCTGTTTTAGAAGTTGAAAATATTCAATAGAAACACAGAGATAACTGGTTCTTCCAAGTGAATCGTCAATTGTTGTGGCCACCAACAACCCCCTCCTTATGAAATGTTATTGCTAATACTAAATAAGTGGGGACCCTTAGTGAAAAATTTAAATAATCAATTAGTGTTTTATTTCCTTTTATATGAAACTTACAGCATCATGAACTTAGGAAAATACCTTTGAAGAATTTAAAAAAACCTAAGTCTCATAATGAAGAAAGTAAATTCACTCCTTAAGAGAGATCACAACGTGCAAAGAATGATATGGTACCTTCTAAATGAGCCAAAATGATTAAAAAAACGTGATATTGCGACGTGAAACTCCATCACATCGCATGCATTAAGAAGCACCCACATTGAAAAACCTTAAAATCGCTGATATGCAATATTGCATATCGCACATCGCAAAAATCACATAAATTACACATAATGATTATAGCGATTAAGCGATCTACGATTTTGCGATTAAGTGATCTGCAATTTTACGATACTGCGACCAAGCAATATTGTGATAGAACAGCACGATGAAATTGTGATAATGCGATACAACGATCTATGAGATCGCAAAGCAAAATTGCAAGACCTCTCCATCGCAGTTGGTTCTGGCTCATTATTTGAGAATTTTTTTTTTTAGGCCAAACACTGGTCATGCACTTTAATGCGAATTAATGACTTGTTTCTTGTTGTTAATGAAGTATGGTGTTGTATTTTTCGAAGAGCTAATTCACGTAAGGTGGCGTTTTTTTGCATATCTTCGGCATTTAAAGTTTTCTTCTCATGATTTTTATCATTACTTCCACCTCAATTGTAAACTGCAGAAACGAAGGATAAAGCATTATACAAGGCAGTATGTAGGAAACTATGAGGAGGATAGGCAGTACCCCAATGTCCATTTGGGAAGGCACACCTAATCTACTTAAGGAAAAGAAAGAGCCGCAGAACTCTTCTGAGGCATCCATCACAGATTTCTCATATACAACCATGATTGAATGGGTACTGAACGATGCTGATACCAGAAACATACAGTTTAATGCTCAGGATCAAGAACTCGCGAAATCAATATTTTTACAAATTTTGAGCTTTATTCCCGATAAGAGAAAAAGGCGCAAGAGGTGAAAAACGCATCAAGGAAGCTCGGATCAAGAAACAGAAAGCTAAAGAAAAAGCAAAAGAAATCCAAAGGTTAACCAAGTTTAAATGGGATTATTACCAGGCATACATGGTAAAGCCACATAGTCATTGGATGACTCTCAGGTATATCATCAATTTTGAAGTTAGTGCGAGCTCTTGCCGATTATGTTTGCTTAACTCAACCAAAGACAGAAGACAGTCAGCCGACTTTACTCAGGAAAATACTGAATGCTTGCGACGTTAAGGACCAAATTTAGAAATAGTTAGATATTAGATTTAATTTTAGAAATATTTTTACTTAGAAAAAGCACGATCATTTAAACCGAATCCTGAATTTCTATAAATAAGTTATTTAGTTAGTAGTATTTAAACCCTTCTCATGCATTTAGAGAAGGGTGCAGAAATTTATCAAAAACTTGTCCTCAGAACAAGGTTTATTTGATATTTGCATTTGATATCTGCTATTGATGTTGCACTTCTGTACTCT
>APFE030499936.1:0-13640 GCA_000404065.3 Pinus taeda | reverse complement strand
ATACATTAGATTTATTTCGAATACAATAAATCCAGGTTTTTCTGGTTGCATCATCAATAAAAGTAACATAATAATGAAATCCACCAAGATGATACTTGAGCAGGTATCCATACATCTGTATGCACAAGCTCTAATTTTCCGCTCTTCTTTTCTTTCCCAACTCTAAGGAATCTGACACTCTTCTGTTTTCCATCAACACAATTCTCACAGAATTTTAAATCAACATGCTTCAAACCTAGCAACAAATTTCTTGGTTGAAGAATCTGCATCCCCTTCTCACTCATGTGCCCAAGCCTATGATGCCACGATGCCATATCTTCTCCTGTATAGATTAAAGCATTAATAGAATTAGAAATACCATTGCATAAATACAATGTACCAACCTTTTCTCCTTTCTCTATTACCAGGGATCCTTTAGTGACCTTCCAGGTTTTATCTGTGAAAGTAGTTAGACAACCTTCACCTCCCAACTGCCCTATTGAAATCAGATTTTTCTTCAGATCTGGAACATGCCTTACCTCCTTCAATAGCCACTGATTTCCATTTTGCTGTTTTATGAAAATTGTACCCATTGCAATGATTTTACTGGGTTTACCATCACCCAATTGAACCTGTCCAAAATCTCCTTGAACATAATCATAAAAATGTTTCCTATCAAGGGTGGCATGGAATGAGGCCCCTGAATCTACCACCTAGGCATCCATAATATTTTCTAACGAAAGAATCAAAGCATCTTGCAACACATCACCTGTTACATTCGCTTCATCATTAGTTTCTTGCTACGCATCTCCTTCTTTTCCCTTTAGAGACTTGCAGTCTTTCTTTAAGTGTCCTTTCTTCCCACATTTCTAGCACACTATTCCCGATCTAGACTTGGATCTACCTTTTCTTGACTTAGTGCAATATCTAGGGCTCTTTTCTCTTTTCATTTTTCTTCCCCTAGTCTCTATAGTCAAAGCATTACTTGATGTCTCACCAGAGCTTTTCCGTCGCATTTCCTCGCTAAGGATTGCACCGACAACATCATCAAAATTTAAAGTTCTAGATCCAGAGACAAAGTTACTAATGGCCATAACTAAACCATTCCAACTTTCTGGAAATGAGCACAGAAATAACAGAGCCCTAACTTCATCATCAAAAGTTACCCCTACAGAACTTAACTGACTGGTAATTGTATTAAACTCATTTAAATGGTCAGCAATAGATCCACCTTCTGACATCTTCATATTAAATAAATGCTTCATAAGAAATCCCTTATTTGAGGCCGAGGGTTTTTCATATAGTTTGGCCAATGTCTACATTAAACCCTCTGTTGTCATTTCCTTTGAAATATTAAACATTACTGACGTCGCTAGGCACAACTGTATTGTTCCAAGTGCTTTTTCGTCTAGAATATCCCATTATGTGTCTATCATACTCGTTGGCTTCTTTGTCTTTCCGCTCAATGGTTGGTACATATCTCTCTGGTATAAATAATTTTCCATTTGCATCTTCCACAGCTGGTATTTTTGGCCATTAAATTTTTTGACCCTAAACCTACCATCCTCTGCCATTGTTCCCACTCGAACTAGGAACCCTTCTCTCCTACGAGTTTATTAGCCAAATAGACCTTGGGCTCTGATACTAGTTGCTAGAAAATTATATATCACAGAGCAATGGAACACATAAAATATTGCAGAAATATAAACACAGAAAATGCATAAAACAAAAGAGACACAGATATACGTGGTTCACCCAGTTTAGGCTACATCCACGGAGAAACAACCAGTCCTTCTTTTCATATTATCCAACAAACTAAAGAGATAAAACCTACAACAGATCCCCTGTAATTCCCTCTTCGTTCTCAATCTCCTCTCTCTTTCTCACTCAGAATACAGATCTACATAGATGCAATACAATTCCCTCATATATAGTGAGGGGTTACCTTCTAGGGCAAAAAACCCTAAATTAAACATAACTTCTACTGTCAAATCTCCGCCTAATAAACAGCTCAGATTGACCACGAAATTACAACATTTTACAAGGCAATTTTACATCTATTCTCAGCTTCGGGGGTGCTACCCCTGATCCCCTCGCCAGGGGGGGCTCCCAAAGGTCGCAGCTGCCCCCCTTGGACCCCCCCTGCAGCAAATATTTTATGGTCGGAAATGTGAACTGGACTCCAATGTGGCAATACCTTTGAATACATAAGATAATCAGGCTCCACACCCAACATGTTGTGTGTGAACATGTTTTCTGGATGCTTTATGTGTGGTTGAATTGAAAAGAGTCTTGTGACACTTCAGCATTTGGCCAACCTCCGATCCGTATTCCTTGTGTTTGTTTCATATTTTGGTCGATGAAGTTCCAATGGAAAACACGATCCATCTGCGATGAGAGTTTTGGGTCAAACAATGAACTTGTTTCTATTTAAGAAACCTTATGCCCATACTCGGTTCTTTGTGTTTCAATGTTCTCACGCTTATCTAATTAGTAGAAGAGGAGAAGGGGAAAAATATAAACAAACAAACCTAAATCAAAGGTCTCTATATGATTCTTTGAAGAAACAACCTCTCCTACTCTCAATAAGTCGGGATCCCTTTTCCGCCCATAAAATGAATAAGTGCCAATTCATAGTCCTATAAAAATAAATAAATAAAGGTGAAAGAAGAGAAAGGATTATTGCATAGAGAGGTGAAGCAAGAAACTTCGTCAAGGTACTGACCAGGCTCGCTGGCAGCAAAGAAATGTTTGTGTTCCTGTAGTGACTCCATCGGGGTGCTATTTAGGCCCACTGGAAGTGGAGCAACACTAGAGATGAAAAATCATACTTTGAAAATCTAAATTTCACGAACTTCACTACCCTTCCCAATTGGAAACATTGTGATATTATTGAATCCTATGTTTTGTTCAACCGAGAAGGCATAAAAGGGACCATGTCTATTCATGGGGTAAGTGGGTAGACCAAAGTAATATACATTATAAGTCAATACTCCTTGAAGAACCAAGACCCTGCATAAGAGAGTTAACTAAAGCAGAGAAGATGGAATTCTAGCAGTGTGTCGCCAAGTGTTGTCGCTACTACAACACCCTCCAAAATTTTGGCCTACACTCAATTTTAGAGCCTTCCTTGGTCTTGTACATTGTTGTCACAAACATTGAAACTCATTCCATGTGTTTTCCTGATGTGTTTCGGTCACATTTGCAAGATATGAAAAATGTAATATTTTCACATGTTAACTGTCATACAATGTGTATAAGCCTGTTTTGGTGGTTTCAAGGGGCTAACTTTGTGAAAATGATTTAATCTAACCATGTAAACATTTATCGCACTCATTTCCAAAGTTTTCAGCATTGTTGCGTGAGTACCGTCACGGTCGTCGAAAATTGTATCTTAAGTGTCGCACTTGTAATAAGTTGTCACATTGAGAGAAATTAATTTCTCATGTGTCCTAGATGATCTATGTTTTTGTGTCATTAAGTATCCTAAGTGTGTGATCAAAGTTGAAGGCATATCACAATTCACATTAGTGTCACCGATCTCGCACTTAGCTAACTTTTGAAAAGCTTCCCGACCAAGAAACTTAGCTTCACCCGGCCTCCATGAACTACACATTGCATAGTCTCAGTAATCTAGTTGTGACCTTTCCTCTTGACATTGCGCAATGCACAGACCCCGACTCCTAGGACTGCTACACTCCACAGTTCCAGTACTCAAGTTTCGACCTTGGCTCCCGAAATTGTGCAATCCATCTTCCCAGCCTGGCCTCAACTGTGCATTGCAAAATATCTAGCCTCAAGCTCATCCCCTGAGCCCCTGAGCTACACAATTGTGCAATGGCCCAGCCTCCTATGCCTCCCAGAACTACGTAATGTGTTAATCTAGTGCCCATCCTCTCAGCCTATCACACTGACCTCCATAATTGCATAGTTTTCTTCCTCAGCTCAACCTGGACTATACATTGTGTAGTATCAAGGCTCAACGTTCACCCCTGACTTCTTGAACTGCATGATTGGGTAGTCACTGAGCCCCTCTCCCATCTTTTCACCTAGTTTCGGCTCGGTCAATGGATCAATATGCACTATCATAAACTAGGGGGTTTTCGAATTGATGTTGCAATATACCTAGGGGGGACAGTATGGGGTACAGAGGGAGGTACCCAAGGGAATAATGTAATAATGGGATGGACCATAGTAATAAATAAAGTGGTTAACCCATATCACGTAAGGGACCACAAGTAGTTAGCAATAATGTAATAAGATCATTGTATTAGATAGATGGTATTGAGTGAACCATGGTAATGACCCATGGTATTGTATGTATGAGGCCTATATAGGGGCTAGAGACTCCCCATTGAGATATGTGAAGGAATATTGTATGGACAAGCATATGGCTTGTGGAGTGTTCTCCTTCCTTAAGGAGTGAATGTATGGTGTTGCCCTACCTCAAGGATTTGATAAATAAAGAAGCATTTCTATTTATATTCAGATCTCGTTATTTTTCGTGATTATTTATAGTTATTGGGTATATTGGTAGCATTTCATATATTTGCAGGTCAGATCCATAACAAGTGGTATCAGAGCACTTTCTTGGGCAAAGCGAAATTTATTTATTTATTTTTGCAGACATTTTTCTTGGCGACGAATTTGCAGATTAGATCTGTACATTTTGGTGCAAAATTTTTAGAAAATAATTGTAGATCTAGGTTGTTTGTGAAAACATATCCAATTTCAAACAAAAAAAATCGGCTGAATCGGAGTCTGGATGAGGGAGATATCGCTGATTTAAAAATCAGCTATGTTGCAAACATTTTTCGGGGTGGCAAGTTTATAGATCAGATATGTACGTTATGATACAAAATTTTCAGAATCTAATTGCAGATCTGGGTTGTTTGTGAAAAAATACCCAATTTGAAAAACAAAATTGGCCGAATCGGAGTTTGGATGAGGGAGATATCGTTGATTTAAAAATCAACTATGTTGTAGACATTTTTCAAGGCAATGAGTTTGCAGATCAGATTTGTATGTTCTGGGGCAACACTTGCATAATCTAATTACAGATCTGGGTTCTTTGCGAAAAAATACACAATGTCAAAAAAAATTGGTCAAATCGGAGTCTGGATGAGGGAGATATCGCTAATTTAATTTTTAGTTTTTAATTATTATTATTATTATTATTATTATTTATTTATTTACTTAATTAATTATTTAATTATTTATTTATTTATTTATTTTCTGAAATTTTTGTGATGGCGGGACAGTTGCTGTGCAAATCGGAAATTCTAACACCTTGATTGGGATTTCTATCACATGGGTAGATGCAGAATGGTCATTCCATTTCCGAAAATAGTTCATAATAAGGATTCTGAGCAATATTGACCGAACTGTGGCTATTTTAAATTTTTGCCAACAATATGTTTTCAGGAAAAAATGATGGGCCGAGTGTTGAAAAATTTATACAAGAGAAGAAGAGTGACTTTCCAGGGTATTGGAAGGACAAAATAAGGTATTATTTGGAAGATGAGGCTGCTATATGGTGGAAATCACTTGACAGTGAGTTTATGAAGTTATGTAGTGTTGATGAAATTGAAAAACTATTGTTGTACAAATGGTCTCATACTGGAAAGAAGACAACCAAAAAACCTAGAAAAGATCTTATTTTTACAGGAAAAGATAATGGTCCTACTATTGAAGAATTCATAAAAGATCTTAAGAAACACCATCCAAAATCTTGGACAAGCTTCCTATGGCTTACTTTGAAAGAATGGGCTGCCATATGGTGGCACTCACTTGGCACCCAGGTGTTCAAATTTTTAGATGAAGAATTTGAAAAAGTCATTTTGGACAAATGGTCTCATACTAGAAAACAGGGGAATGAGACATGTAAGGGCTTATTTTCTACTGGTATCTCCTTATTACAGGTTCATGGAAATATTCAGAAGGAAAATATCATTGTGTCTATAAATCCTAGTTGCAAGCGAATTTTATAAATGTTAATTTGGCAAAAATATTGTGAATTCTAGCTAAACAAATGGAGCACACATACGTTAATAATGAGCAGGTGCAAGTTTATAAAGATTTGAAGATTTCTATGGACAAGTATGTATTGCATTCTGATTTTTATGCTTCAAATATGGCTAATGTGGATGTTTTTTTGGGATACCCTTGGATGGAATCTATGGGTACTATCAATATCAATCTGTAGAAGAAATTCCTGAAGCTCTGGTATAAAAGGAAGAAAATTACATTACAGGATATTTCCATCAATAAACAGGTAGAGTCCATGAAGGCTAAAGCAGAAGATGTTCCAGGGATTGACACATCAGATGATGAGCCCTTGAGGGTTGACAAACAAACACAAACATCAAACCAGGTATGAGAAAATCAGGTAGAGTCCAAGGTGGCTGAAGCAGAAAATGTTATAGGTACAAATACATCAGATCAGGAATCCGTGGTTGAAGTAATATTGGAAGATAAGAAACAACAACAGACGCCACAAAATGTACCAGATTCCAATTAGGCTCCATTAGGTGGTGAATTAAAGAAAGATACAATGTTGGTTAAAACTTCAGCATATCACCACTCACATCACCCCGTAAGAAAACAATCCACAAGATGGCAACGAATAAGAAACAAGGACAACAACCCCCGCATGACAGATAGTGAGGGGTGACGATCCACCCACAACAAATCAACACAGAAGAGCCACCAAGGTCAACTTCCATCTCAAGTGAGCGAGGCATCAGCTAGATCGAGGGTTCACCTTTCTCTTGGATGGATAGATGCACGTGCATGGTACCAGTGGACTACTCTTTTGAGTATATCTTATTATTTGTGTTCTTCTTATGTTTTAGGGACGAAACATGTTTAAGGGAGCTGGAATGTAGTATACATAGGGGGAATAGTATGGGGTATAGAGGGAGGTACCCAAAGGAATAATGTAATAATGGGATGGGCCATAGTAATAAATAAAGTGGTTAACCCGTATCATGTAAGGGACCACAAGTAATTAGAAATAATGTAATAAGCCCATTGTATTATATAGATGGTATTGAGGGAACCATGGTAATGACCCATGGTATTGTATGTATGAGGCCTATATAGAGGCTAGAGACTCCCCATTGAGAGATGTGAAGGAATATTGTATGGACAAGCATATGGCTTGTGGAGTGTTCTCCTTCCTTAAGGAGTGAATGTATGGTGTTGCCCTACCTCAAGGGTTTGATAAATAAAGAAGCATTTCTATCTATATTTAGATCTCATTTTTTTTGGTGATTATTTACAGTTATTGGGTATATTGGTATCATTTCATATATTTGTAGGTCGAACTAATGTCATCTTGTCACAAGTGAATTGCAGATGTAGGTACCTTATCATACCATGGAAAGATGATGGAGAAAGAGGTGAAGAAGGGAGACATGCTAAAGACATCTTTATAGATGAATAATCAAGCTGATCAACACACAAAAGGGAAACAAGCAAGCCCCTTATAAGCCTGTAATAATACGCAACTTGAAAGGATCACACAAGCATAAAAGACATCACAAGCTAATATGCGAAACAGTTCACAATTTAACAGTCATGGAATTATACAACAACACACATTCAACAAGATTCATACCAATGCAAACAAAATAGTTCATAAGCATAAGCGTAAGTGAAATAACATACATCACAAATAAAATAATAATAGTCCTACTATATTTACAACATATGCATGAAAACATGTCAGCTCAGAGCTTTTATTAAGTGAAGGTTCCATTCATACATACACCATAGATGAACCACTAGTTTCAATAATGGAACGTGAAACCAACATCTCCTACTCCTCCAAAGAAAGATACTCGCTCTATGCTACGGAGAAGCCAAGGCTCTCACAAAAATCCCAAGCTCCTAATTCTAACCTTAATTCTAGCCAAAATCTTGGCTCCCCAAAATCCATTTACATGAGTTATGAGGTTATATTTATAAAAATAGGGTGTGACTCTTCAACTCCCCTTTGTGACTCTTAGACTTCCCTCCTAACTCTTCAACTTCTTTACAAAATAACTTTTCAATTACATCATGACTCTTCACATTCCACAATTGACACTTGGAATTTCACCTACAATTTAATTACAAATAATATTACAATTACTCGTACCCATATGAGACAATATTAGGTAGAGCCCACTAGACAACCTTATAAGAAAAAACACTATCATGTTTGAATTTGGGGAAATCTAGCTCAACAACTTCCACTTGATGTCTTTCGATCACGTATCAGTGCCAAGATTGGTATTGTGCGATGGAACCCTAAATTGTGCAATGGTGTCTTGTTGGAAGCAGAATATTGCCTCCATGGAATCCAGGTACAATGATTTGGAACCCGTTTGAGCTTTCTTTTAGAGTAGGAGAAAAATTGTGTTCACCTGGACATGACCATTGATGTACTTCTGCACGATTTGTGTGTTCAACTTCAAATCTTCCTTGGTGGAAATCTTCCTATGATTCTCCAAGTATTCTTTGATCTCTTGCCTCACCTGGTTCCTGGGTTTTGCTTCAATGAGTGAACCAAGTGATGGGATCCTGTGTGAGTTCACAAAGAAATCCATACTATTTTATAACCGTGCTATGAGTTCTGAATGTTACCAATGAATGAGGCGAGATGTTTGTTGTTCTGGATGAGCATCCAAACTCTCAATTTCTACAACTCTGCCCATTTCTTTGTTTTCTTTCCCAGGTCAAGCAATGCCCCTTTGTATTGCATTGACAATTCATGTAGGGAAACAATGGCAGCTTGCACTTTCCTGAGAGTTTAGAAAAAGTCTTTACACTTTTGTTGCAAGCCATACAAGTGGACAACAACCCATGGTAACAATATCCTCATAAAGATTCCTCATGGTATCTCCAAATGTCTATACTTCACCTAGTATCATTGCCTCTATTTCCTCTAGATAGGCCTATGTGTAAGCTACATTTTGAGATGCTATGCAGAGATGTTCAACCTCTTGCTTGGGAGCCTGCAAGTTCTTTGCCAATTTCTTGTCATCGACCATCAAATACTCAGTGTTTGCCTTTTCTACACCTGTAAAGGCCAAGTTGGTTGCAGAAATTGCATTGTGATTCTTCCTAGTGTCCACCATGATCACCCTTTCTCTAATAAATGCACGCGATGCGAGGTCATCCGAAAAATAATTCCTACGCTCTTGTACAATATTCTTCTGGAGTTCATCGTATAACATATTGTACATGTCCACAACTAGATCATCATTAAGAGGAACAACTTCCTCTTCCATGCTTGGAGCTAACTTTCCTGCCGGAGGGATTGGAGACTAAATGATGACCTACTATGTGCTAGGCATCATGTCGACATCTTGATTCTACTACTTTGGTTCCTCCTCCATGTCTATGATATCAATAAATTCTTCAATCTTTTGAGCAAGCTCCTGGTCCTGCATCCTTCTACTCTCCTCCTTTGGTTTTCGATTCTATTCTTTCTCTTCAGCTTGTTTCTGTGTTGTTTCTTTTGCTATTACGCTTCACCTTTCTTCTTCCTCCTGCTTCATCTTTTCTTGTTGTTCTTGATTATGATTTTCTTCCTCCAATCTCTTCTGCTCTTCCCTCTTCCCTCATTCTTCTCCCTGCATCCTCTACTTCCTCCTTGCCTTTATTGCTAAAGTCACTTTCATAATAGCTAGATCCGCTTTCATCTTGCTGCTTCATTCTCCCCCTAGATTGTATGCAACCTTCCTCTTTCCCTTGTCATGTGTGGGGTTTCTCCCTTAGACTGGTACTGCTTCCATAGTAGCTTCATTTTGTGGAGTCACCCATGAATTTATTGCAAAACTAACTAGTTCATGGGACTTGAAGGGATTATAACAACTCTTCCATGGATCCTCCTTTGGCTAGTGAAATGTCTTGCTTAGCCACTGAAATGGATTCTCGCATAGTAGTCTTTGAAAATACCATGGGAATCATACGAATTAAAGTCTTGAGTATCGAATGCAAACTTATCTATCGCATTTCCTTCAAAATCTGTGACTTACAATTTCTTGATCTCGTACAATCCAATTTTTATAGGAAGAGTTGGCCAAGGTGCTTTCTTATTCCTATGAAAAGCTACTGAAAACCCTGTGGAGAGATGATATGAAAATTCTTGCATGAAAAGCTTATCGGTGGCATACCTTGGTAAAATATGTGGTGACTTTTGTCCATCGAACACTCTAAGGAAGGTGTCATCCAATGAGGCAAACCAATCTGTGATCTCCGGTACTGCTTCCATTGCCCCACGTGACATGCAAGGTGCTTATTCCTCAAAGATCACCTTATATAGCTGAATGATGAAGTGGTCAGTTATCTTCTCCATAACTACTCTGTGGATGAAATTTGAGAAAATATTACTATATATGTCCACGACAGGGTCCCGTGGTGTCCAAGTCCAATCTATGCTAGGGAATGAATTGTGTGCACATATTGCATCCTGTAAATATGAAGACATGTAGAATCTTGTTTTCCCACCCTTGGGAGGATTTCAGGCATTCACTACATGCATACTTAAATGTTGAGCCAAAAAGTATGACCAGTTGAATGACCTCCCCTCATTCACCACCTGGTTCAAAATATTTCCCACCCTTTAGGAAATGTCTCCATGCTCTACTGACCGTAAATTCCACAAGCTAGGATAACCAAGAGCTAATAGGGCCTCATGAGATACTTTGTCTTGTATGTGTTGGTGGGTGTGTCAAAAATTTGATGGCTCTTTCACCCATCCCTTAACAATGTCCCTCATGCTCACATAGTTGTTAGTGGCAAAGAAGTATGAATACATGAGTGTTTTTGGCTTAGGAAAATGGTACATAAGATGGTAATCTAGTGCCAGAAAAGTAGCAAGATTCTATCCGCTGGCATTGTTCAGATTCATAGTCTTCACATCAATATGTGAAACAATCTACCTGATAACATCTACACATGGGAAGGTTGGATATTTGCATGCAACCTTGTGTAGTCTAGATCACTAAACATTAACATATACCTACCAGTCCTCTAGATCTGCTTTGAACCTCTTTGCTAAAAAAGCTTCATTCACTTTCTGCCTTGTAAGATATGATTCCTTTTTTACAAATAGTTGAGTGTCTGAATACACTAACAAGTTTATTTGCGTACTCTCAACTACTTCCCTAGTAATTTGTTGCCTTAAAGAAGGGGAAGCGGGCGAAAGAGAAGCTAATACGGTTTCTTCAATATGTTGTAGTGAAAATGGTGATTCTCCTGTGAGAACATTCCAAAAGGCCCTTTAGAATTCCGAACTTATGAGGACTCTTCTTCCTCATTAGTTGTTGTCTTTCTTCTTTTCATGACCTTGAAAGTTTTTTCTTGTAAATCTAATCCTATTGGTGACTAAGTTTTCCTTCGTCATTTTAGTTATTTCTCTATCATCTTTGGAGTCTCTAACACTATTTAAATGGATATTTCTTCCTCGACTTCTTGTAAAATATTTTCCTCCCATTCTTCTTTATTGGAAAATTTCGTAATCTCTAGTTTAGCCACATGAACATAAGGTGTTGATTTCTATGCAACTCTAACTATTGATATAATCCATAGTGGGTCATAAGACCAACTGAAACTCAACTTGAACTTCATCTGTTTCAATAAATTATCTACCTCTCTCCCTGCAGCTCTTGTGTTGGTTATGAATGGGTCGAACTGTGCTTTCAATTTAAATTGATCTTTTTGTTTTCTAGAAACAAAATGAACATCTTCTACATTCATCATTTGTCTAATATATTCAAGAGAAAAAATTCTCATTGTGAGGAAGATAGGAAACTTGTATGGTTGTAGCTCACATCCATAAATCCTAATTTCTATAAAATTCTGGTATAAATCCTAGTCTCCAACCTTTAACTATTCACTAAGATGTAAAATTATTTTAATTTTAGTATAAGTCCTAGGGAAAACGTTAGCATTTAATAAATAATTTTCTACATACAAGAATTGATTGAAAAAATCACTAAAGGAGAAATCTTCAGAAGTATTTCTGACTAGTGAAGTCTAGTGAATAACTGATTGTGGGATGCCTGTAATATCCATCTTCTACAAAGGAAACTTGAATTTTTTTATTGATGATATAGGAACAGGTAGATTAAAGTTGATTGATGCTTCAAATAACCTTCAACACTGAACTTAAAAAACTACTCATGAATAATGTCTTAAAGGATCTGACTGTAATTGAACACATCTAAAGGCGTTTTACTAGAGGAAAATATTGATAACAATCCTAAAATTACCTCCTCGACCCATTGGTCACTGGGGTATCCTAATAGACAAGAAACTAAGGAAATGAACTTCCTAGACATCTCAAGGAACATGGCATTAGAATATGGAGGATTGGTCCTGGGTAATTCAGAATTATTAGGAATAAAAGATTAAAAAATATGAGCTCTTTTAGAAAATGAAAGTTTTTGGTAAATCTCCATTAATGCATCATTAGAAAACATAAGTAAGGATTCTTGAGAATTCAATTGAAGGGATTGGAAAATTGACTCAGGGGTTACATAAAACAAGGTTTCATTATTTTGAGCAATGGTAGATCTCTGACTTGGTAGATAGTGAGCTTCACACCAGGTAGTGAAATATGTAAAATGGTAGGTATGAGGGAAGACAAATTAAGGTAATAGGGATTCCTAGAATGAAAATTCATCACTAGCATCTTGGTATTTTTGAAAGGCCTAATTGTGCAGTTCATAGAGGTCAAACTCGCAATTGGTCTCTATTGTTTTAAATTTAGTGTCAACTAGAGGTAATTCATCTAAATTTATTACAGAAGGAATCATTAGATTGTCAACAAATACTTTGGATTTTCCTTTATGAGAACCCATTAAAGAAAACATAATTATTGGGGATTAGTAGAATAGTTACCTGGAAATAGGATGATCGTAAGCTGGAAAATTGATGTCGTTCACTTGCAAATTCGAGTTGGAAATATTGACTATAAGAATAATGCAACAAACAAGGTAATTTGCAAAAGGGACAGGCCTTAAATCAAATGTTGATAATAGGAAAATTGGCTAATGGTAAATGGCGAGGGGGAATTAAATATTTTGAACGTTGGTAGGAAATTAATGCATAATGGTTATCTGATAAATCTATCAGGGAGATGGTAATGGTTAAATGTAGTGAAGGTTCTAGCAATAGGAGAAATTCGCGGGAGAAATAGCGGAAGGTTTGAGTGGAATAATGGTGGTTTATCGGGGGGTTGTTTATGGTTTTTGGCAGGGGGTACCGCAATGGATGTGGAGCTACCACCTACCCGAAGGCAGGATCAGAAAAATCACTTTGGAACCCCCCCCTCCATTAATTGTCGACAATGTCGAGGGTCTCGCAAATGATCGGGGGCCGTTGATCTGGGCGGGCCCGATCTCATCCGTTCAAATGCAAACAATATTTAAATGTTATCTGAAAAATCGATCAAATCAATTTATTACATATAAATAATCCTTTTAAAAATACTAATGATTATTTAAAATAAAATAAAAATGATGTGGCATTTGAATGTGAACACAATACTAGGGATATTATTTTATTATTTTATTTTTTATCCCTTTCTTATTCTTTCTTTCTTTTGATTTTTTTTTATTTCTCTTTCCTTTTCATCTCTTTATTTATCTCTCTCTCTCTCTCTC
>APFE030499930.1:2717-33860 GCA_000404065.3 Pinus taeda | reverse complement strand
AGAAACAATGGAAAACCCTTCACATCCCAAAACCTAACCCTAGAAGATGAAATGCCAAATTGTGGGCCCCATTTTGGGTAAGTTGGTACATCAACTTCCCGGGGTCGTAACTTTGGCACTCGATTTTTGTTTGACGCGTACAATAGCTTGTTAGAAAGATCTATCCAAACACTACAACCTTGGGAAGAGAAACATCGGTCCATGGACCCATGTTGCTCCTAGATTTCCCAAAAAATGTCATTTAGGGCCTCAAAATGGCTCCAGAAGTTTAGGACTCGAAAAACTGCTAAAAATGGTAAATTGTGCTACAATTATGGAAACTGAAAAACTGAAAGAGACAGTTGTGGGGTCCAACTGGGATAGGTGGGTGGCCGCCAACATCCACCTGGGTTAGAGAGAGAGAGAGAGAGAGAGAGAGAGAGAGCTAGTCTAGTCTAGTAAGTGAGAGAATAGATCCAGTTAAAGACGTATTTGTGAGATTGTTGTGTGTGAATAGATGATGGAATGCTAAATTGATCAAGAAGGAAGAATGACCCAGTCAAGATGAAATACCATGGTTCAATACCATGGATTGATGCCCATAGTAAAGGAAATATGAAAAACTATAAAAGTAGAGGAAATATCTTTAAAAAGTTTGAGGTGAGTGAGGGGAAAAGAACTTGAGAGAGGTGACTATGTAGGTTGGTCAAATATATAGACTAAAGTAGATATCAATGCAATATATAGGCCATGTCATGCTGTTGAGGTCTTATTTGAGTCAAAGGTGAAGAGATGGAGTGCGGCGATGGAGTCTAACTACAAAAGAAGGCTAAATAATTAGTGTATGGGTTCTTTTCATGTGTTTAATTTCATATTTGAAGAGCCATTAAAGAACTAGGGTACATAATATATTTTAGAAGCAGTAGAAGAAATCTTAAGGAAGACCAAGCTAGAGAATCGATTAATAAGTTTGATTTCAAAATCTTATGGATCTAAGTTTGAAAATGTATGAAAAAGGGATCTAATAGGCACAACAAGTTGGGGCTTACAAATTTTATGGGGTTGGTTCCTCCAGTAGGTTGGTTCTTACAAATCAGGTGATGGCCATCTCCTTTATGTCGGTGCCTACAAATCAAGGGATAGGTGTCTCCTAAGTTGATCCCTATAAATTTTAGGGGATCGGTGTATTGTTCAAGTTGGTGTCTCTAAATATAAGGGGATGGGTGTCTCCTTCTGGTTGGAGCTAGTAAATTGAATGTAATAGTAAGTTGGATCCTAAAACAATATTGAGAAATATGTTTTGAGGATTTCTCCAATATGAATTTCCATGAAAATATATGTGTCTTTTGATATATGTGTGTTACGTTTGATTTATGGTATTGTTGTGTGGCTATTGTTAATAATTTGAAGATATTAAAAACTACTAAAAATTTTAATATTGAATTACCTCCCTCTCAATGTTATTTTTGGTTTCCAGCAATTGGTATCAGAGAAGGTTCCCTTAGGAACAACTTAACCACTAGAAGGTAGATTACAAGGGACCATGGTTGACCAAGATGATTTTTCACCTTATGGAGTACCATTATTGAAATGACCAAATTATGAAATCTAGGAGGTAAGAATGAAATTTCATCTAATGGCTCTTAGTTTATATGTATGGTTATCTATATTGGATGGAAAGAAGAAAAATAATCATAATACAAAATCTATGAAGGTAACCTTGAGTGCATAGTCAAATTCATATTATGATAAGGTAATTCATTATGTGATTGCAAAATAAATGCTATATAAGCTCAAAATAATTTATGAGGGAAAGATGCAAAAGTCATATCAAAAGGAAGAAGTACACATTTAAGACCATGACTTCTCAATTAATGAACCAAATGATGATGAAGATCCCCTAGTCATGAAATCTCAAGTTGTTGATCATCAAAAGAAAAAATCATATTCAAAGGAAAAAGCTAAAGGTCAAAGAGATGCAAAAGAGGTGCAATTAATAGGTAAGCTACTATTGTTGTAATTGTAGAATAATATGTCATATTCCTTCTTGATGTTCATATGCAAATTCATAAAATAGCAGTGATAGAGAAGAACATGAAGAGGAAAAAAAACCTTAAAAGCATGGAAAGGAAACATGTTTCTCATCCAAAGATAGTGGCATCTTTGCATGTGATAAGAATGTTAAGTAATATCTTCTCATGACCATGGGGGCTTAATATGTTGAGCTAGAGAGATCTGGTTTAGAAAAATATATTGAACTTATCTCTACTTTAAAACATATTAAGAGACTCAAAATAAAAAAACAAAACACAAAAGGAGTTATTGTAGATGTATGATGATATGGATCATAATCTTATGAAATAGAGAAAATTATTGTCATGCTTAAAAATCAACTAGAAGAATCAATAAGAATGAATGAAGTGGTGACTAACCAGTAGACTGAAAAGGAAGGACAATTTGAGAAACTAGAAGTTGACATTGTATCCTTGAGAAATGATCTTAAAACAAAACATGATCAACTGAAGTTTGGACAGAGTCTTGAAATGTTAGGTAATATATTGTAGGTCTTAACCTTGTACAAAAATTACTTGCAAACAAATTCTTAAAACATAATAAATATATAATGGCTAGAACATAAAAACATATACACAAAGATTTTCTCCTGGAACCCAAATTGGGAAAACCAGATTGATTTTTAGTTATATTCCTTTCAATGTTACAATACATATATATACATGTCGAAGCATTCATAAACCCGAATCCATTAACCATGGATTAGAACATAAAGTAGTTCCCTTGACCATATCTATAAAATATCTTGGGAAAAATCATCATGCCCAAAACCATGTGCAAAACCCATACACAAAACCATGGGTAGGTCTTCCCAACATCTTTGGGTTTGCCCCCTATCCTTAGGTCCACCCAACTATTATTCGTTCCACATTAAAAAAATACACAAAACCATGGGTAGGTCTTCCCAACATCTTTAAATCTACCCCTATCCTTAGATCCACCCAACTATTATTCGTTCTACATTAAAAAAAAATATTATGCATTGCCCCGAATCCCGTGCAGTGGACTATTGAACCCCTATAAACCTCTTAACAAAGGGGGCTCCACCCCCTATAACCTCCCATTGCGAGGCAATATATGACATGTAGAGCTAATCATGAAAATGATATAATACATACTCAACAATATAATATACTTTAACCGTTAATTTATAATAAAATATTTATTTATAAAATAATAATATTTTAATTTTTTATTACATAATTTCAAATTCAAAAAACAACTTAAATTCTTTCAAAATATCGGAATGGGTTTTCCTGTACACCAATCGCTTCCTAATTCTTCGAATATGTTAAACGTGTGCTTGTCGGTCTAAAGGACTTTGATATAAGTAAGAAGATGATATGTGGATAAAAGTTAAAGTAGTGTGATTTTTATGCTCCGAATTATTTGTCTAGTTTTTATACTTTTCATAAAAGAATATGAGTGGCATGACTTTAATAATTGTGTTTATTTGTGTCTACTCATTAAAAGGTTGAGTTTTTTTATATTTTATTATAATCATCATTTATAAAATAATTCATTTTAACTTTTAAAATAAGAAGATAAACCTCTTCAGATTTAAAGAAAATTAATATATTTTAATTATATATATATATATATATATATATATATATATATATATATATATATATAATTTTATAATTTTTTACAGGAAAAAGCCATAATTTGTTTATTATTATTAAACATGAATAAAATATAGTTTAGTTAAAAAAAATTAAGTGTAACTATTTTTCATTGAGAATGAGGTTATTGAAATGTTTATGTGGTAGACAAGACAGCTGTCTCTATAACATTTTTTCTTCACGATATATCTTATTAATGATGATTATGTTAAATATAAAAAAAATATTTGATTCTTAATAGGTTTTATTGTGTTTTACAATTAAAACCACTATAGTATATTTTGGTTCTGTAAAGAGATCAGATTCATATTTCAAATGAAGAATAGAAAATTATTTTCATATTGATTGATTGTTTTCACGATGATTGAGGTTGGGATGGTGGAAGCACTAACCTTGAATGACTCCCATAAACTCATATACAATATGTAAATGCTGAAATGACTTGAAAAATAAAAACTAACAAAAGAAATAACTACAAAGATTAGCTTTTTAGAATGTTGTATTTCTTGTTTTATTGGCATGGAAACTTTGCACTTGAAAACACAAATATTTAAATCATCAAAAACCTAAATTAAAACAATCATTATTGAATTGAGACTTCTATGATCCATAACAAGTTTATAAAAAACCTTAGGCAATAATCACATCCAAAGTCATTCCTCTATTTAGAATCCATTTTGAATTAAAACTTGTACAAGAAATTTAGATAAATTAAAGGCATAGTCCAACTTATAGAAGAAATAACTCTTTTTTCAAGGGGATTCACCAAAATTGGAAGAAATAACTATTTAACTGGCTAGGCCAGATCTGTTCCTTCAACTCGTCCTGACGATGAACCACACTGGTTGGTTCGAAACGCGTCGGCAATGATATTTTTGATGTGATTTACGCAGAAGCTCTTTTTACAATTATGATGGATCACAGAAGCCTCAATTCTACTATTGTTATTTAAAATGCATTTTTGAATACATAAATAAATTCAGTACCATGAAAAACCTCTAAAGCACTCAGATTATGTAGATTAAACAATTTAAACTCAAATTATTTAAAATTTCTATCTAATTTTAATTAAAATTAACTAAAAAACTGTTATGAAAAAAACCTATACAACACCTAAATTTAATAGCATAAAAAATTGTGAAAATAATCTTATTATTGAATCATCAATATTAATGATTATAAAAACTGAAAGTATATCTTCCCGTTTTATTAAAATCTAAGAAAAAAACATCTTTGAAATATTCTATAATTTGAAATCCTCTCTTAATGATAATAATAATAAAAAAAACAATTCCGTTGAGTGAAGAAGGATGGAATCTTGGGCACTCACACTTTTAATGGGAGGCCCACCATCTTGACGCAGCCTGGAAAAAATGTGAAGGCCCAATTCAGAAAAGTGAAGACTTCGTTGGGAAAAACATGGCAACCGCACAGCGCATTTCATTTCTTCTCATCATATATCGAGCATCAGAAATTGCAGAGTACATTAAGATCACACAGAGATGGCTAACGATTACCTTATACTCCACCATAAAAATAGTGGCATCTTTGCATGCGATAAGAATGTTAAGTAATATCTTCTCATGAGCATGGGGGCTTAATATGTTGAGGTAGAGAGATCCGGTTTAGAAAAATATATTAAACTTATCTCTACTTTAAAACAAGAAAAAAAACAAAACACAAAAAGAGTTATTGTAGATGTATGATGGTATGGATCATAATCTTATGAAATAGAGAAAATTATTGTCATGCTTAAAAATCAACTAGAAGAATCAATAAGAATGAATGAAGTGGTGACTAACCAGTAGACTGAAAAGGAAGGACAATGTGAGAAACTAGAAGTTGACATTGCATCCTTGAGAAATGATCTTAAAACAAAACATGATCAACTGAAATTTGGACAGAGTCTTGAAATGTTAGGTAATATATTGTAGGTCTTAACCTTGTACAAAAATTACTTGCAAACAAATTCTTAAAACATAATAAATATATAATGGCTAGAACATAAAAACATATACACAAAGATTTTCTGCTGGAACCCAAATTGGGAAAACCAGATTGATTTTTCATTATATTCCTTTCAATGTTACAATACATACATAAGCATTCATAAACCCCAATCCATTAATCATGGATTAGAACATAACCGTAGTTCCCTTAACCATATCTATAAAATATCATGGGAAAAAATCATCATGCCCAAAACCATGTGCAAAACCCATACACAAAACCATGGGTAGGTCTTCCCAACATCTTTGGGACTGCCCCTATCCTTAGGTCCACCCAACTATTATTCGTTCCGCATTAAAAAAAATTATTGTGCATTGCCCCAAACCCCGTGCAGTAGACTATTGAACCCCTATAAACCTCCTAACAAAAGGAGCCTCCACCCACCTATGACCTCCCCATTGCGAGGCAATATATGACATGTAGAGCTAATCATGAAAATAATATAACACATACTTAACAATATAATATACTTTAACCGTTAATTTATAATAAAATATTTATTTATAAAAATGATAATATTTTAATTTTTTATTACATAATTTAAAATTCAAAAAACAACTTAAATTCTTTCAAAATATCGGAATGGGTTTTCCTGTACACCAATCCCTTCCTAATTCTTCGAATATGTTAAACGTGTGCTTGTCGGTCTAAAGGACTTTGATATAAGTAAGAAGATGATATGTGGATAAAAGTTAAAGTAGTGTGATTTTTATGCTCCGAATTATTTGTCTAGTTTTTATACTTTTCATAAAAGAATATGACTGGCATGACTTTAATAATTGTGTTTCTCTGTGTCTACTCATTAAAAGGTTGATTTTTTTTTATATTTTATTATAATCATCATTTATAAATAATCATTTTAACTTTTAAAATAAGAAGATAAACCTCTTCAGATTTAAAGAAAATTAAAATTTTATATATATATATATATAATATATATTATTTTACAGGGTCAATTTTAAAAATATTCATTATTTAAAAAAGCGATAATTTGTATTATTGATTATTAAACATGAATAAAATATAGTTTAGTTAAAAAATAAAAATTAATTGTAATTATTTTCCATTGAGAATGAGGTTATTGAAATGTTTATGTGGCAGACAGCTGTCTCTATAACATTTTTTCTTCATCATATATTTTATTAATGATGATTATGTTAAATATAAAAAAATATTTGATTCTCAATAGGTTTTATTGTGTTTTACAATTAAAACCACTATAGTATATTTTGGTTCTGTAAAGAGATCAGATTCATATTTCAAATTAAGAATAGAAAGTTATTTTCATATTGATTGATTGTTTTCACGATGATTGAGGTTGGGATGGTGGAAGCACTAACCTTGAATGACTCCTATAAACTCATATACAATATGTAAATGCTGAAATGACTTGAAAAATAAAAACTAACAAAAGAAATAACTACAAAGATTAGCTTTTTAGAATGTTGTATTTCTTGTTTTATTGGCATGGAAAGTTTGCACTTGAAAACAAAAATATTTAAATCACCAAAAACCTAAATCAAAACCATCTCACAAAATACATTTTGAATTACAACTTGTACAAGAACTTTAGATAAAGAACTTTTGTTATTTAAAATGCATTTTTGAATGCATAAATGGATTCAGATGGTGGAAGCACTAAACTTGAATGACTCTTATAAACTCATATACAATATGTAAATGCTGAAATGACTTGAAAAATAAAAACTAACAAAAGAAATAAGTACAAATATTAGCCTTTTAGAATGTTGTATTTCTTGTTTTATTGACATGGAAACTTTGCACTTGAAAACACAAATATTTAAATCATCAAAAACCTAAATTAAAACAATCATTATTGAATTGAGACTTCTATGATCCATAACAAGTCTATAAAAAACCTTAGGCAACAATCACATCCAAAGTCATTTGTCTATTTAGAATCCATTTAGAATTACAACTTGTACAAGAAATTTAGATAAATTAAAGGCATAGTCCAACTTATAGAAGAAATAACTCCTTTTTCAAGGGGATTCACCAAAATTGGACAATACAATTCTAAGAATTATTGTTATTTAAAATGCATTTTTGAATGCATTGATAAATTCAGTACCATGAAAAACACCTAAAACACTCAGATTATGTAGATTAAACAATTTAAACTCAAATTATTTAAAATTCCTATCTAATTTTAATTAAAATTAACCAAAAAACTATTATGAAAAAAACCTATACAACACCAAACTTTAATACCATAAAAAATTGTGAAAATAATCTTATTATTTAATCATCAATATTAATGATTGAAAGTATATCTTCCCGTTCTATTAAAATCTAAGAAAAAAACATCTTTGAAATATTGTATAATCTGAAAATGTTTCTTAAATATCTGTAAGTCCCTAGGAACATAAACCATACAACATAGATACAGAGATAAATTTATAACAGTAAATCCTCTCTCAGTGATAATAATAAATCAAAAAAACAATCCCGTTGAGTGAAGAAGGATGGAATCTTGGGCACTCACACTTTTACTGGGAGGTCCACCGTCTTGACGCAGCCTGGAAAAAATGTGAAGGCCCAATTCAGAAACGTGAAGACTTCGTTGGGAAAAGCATGGCAACCGCACAGCGCATTTCATTTCTTCTCCTCATATATCGAGCATCAGAAATTGCAGAGTACATTAAGATCAGAAATTGCAGAGTACATTAAGATCACACAGAGATGGCTAACGATTCCCTTAATATACACGACCATAAAAATGGAGGGTTTATGGATGCCCTAATTGCCCTCGCTAGAGAACAGCTCTTCATCGAATATCCCGATCACCATGTCACCCATCTACCCGTGAGATTATATAGATTCTGGATCAGATTGGTTTCGTTCCTCCTCACTCAATTTCTCCACAGGGTTGAGAAACCCATGTGCCACCTCGGTTACTGTATCGAGCAGATTTTAAATCTGCTCTCACACAACGGAGGGCTTCTCGGAATAATCTTCAGAGTTCTGACAGGTCCAAATATTCTATCACATGCTTTGTTATCATTTCAACTAATAAAAATACCCTTTTGATTTATTATGGACTGAACCCTCATTTTGTTCAGGAAGAGGCATAAACATCCCCCAGAGGGATAGTGAAACGTTCAGAAGCGCCATTGGGTATTTGGATCCTCGCCTGGATTTGGACAAAAGAGAAATAACTGTAGTCAATGGAGATTGTAATAGTGGGACACCAATAATTCAAGCAGGGAGCCGATATTGTGCAGAAGTTTGCATTATGGCTTCCAAACTGGCCTATGAAAATGAAAATTTTATCAGGAATGTGGTCACTAAACGTTGGAAGGTAATTATTGTTAAGTATAGGTTGAGTTTCAGTAGTCACACGTTACTGGAATTTTACTAGCCACATCAATATATTGGTCATTCTGTATATATGCTTGGTGACTATTTGCCTTTTTGCAGATGCATTTTGTGGAGTTCTTCGATTGTTGGAACAGTAAGCAGCTAATTGCCTCAGATGTGTTGATTTCCATGCATTATTTTTTTGTAGGGAAGTTAGCAGTTTCTGATTTTCTGCATGTATTAATGTATGCTATCCTATATATGCACAGATTATCTGGGAAAAAACACTACCCAAGCCTTCATATTCTGTGATAAACGGGTAGATGCTAGGCTGGTGGTGGTTGCTTTCAGAGGAACGGGGCCATTTGATGCAGATGACTGGATCACAGACTTCGAGTTATTATGGCACGAAATGGGTTCTCTTGGAAAAGTTCATGTGGGATTCCTTGAAGCAATGGGCTTGGCTAATCGCTCCAATAAAAAAATGTCAAAAACCCCCTCGGAGCGTAAGAGAGAAGATATAATTCATGATCATGACAACGCTGAATTGCCAGATGAATGTGTCACAGAAGACGAGAAAAAGCCTCTGGCTTACTATGCCATACGCAAAAAGCTGAGCACATTGCTAGAAGAGCACAAGGATGCCAAGTTCATTGTGACAGGACACAGTTTGGGTGGGGCTCTGGCCATTTTGTTTCCTGCAATACTCCTCCTTCATAAAAAGACAGAGCTCATGAACAAGCTGTTAGTAGTTCATACATTTGGACAACCTAGAGTTGGGGATAGAAAATTCCGAGATTTTATGAATATGAATCTGAATAAACCTGTGACCAGGTACTTGAGAACGGTGTACTGCAACGACATGATTCCCAGGGTTCCATATGATGATAAAGCACTTTCTTTCAAGCATTGTGGAGTGTGTCTCTACTACAATAGCTTCTACAAACCAAAGGTATTACTTTCATAACATCTTTATGTTATTCTTTTGTTTGAAAAAAGAAGTAATGTTTTGCCTCAATTGCTTTGCAGATGGTGAAGGAAGTTCCAAACAGGAATTTCTCCATGTTATACTACATACCGAGTATGATAACTGCAACGTGGGAGCTGGTGTACAGTCTGATCATGCGATACACGAAGGGGAAAGATTTCAGTGAAGGTTGGTTCGCACTGTGTTTCCGATTTATGGGAATTTTGTTACCGGGTATGTCTGCACACAGTCCCGTGAACTATGTGAATGCAATTAGACTGGGTCACACAGACTTAACTGTGACAGACGAAGATTCAGACATCGATGGAATTGAAACTCCATTAATTAATGGGGAGGAAGGGACAACGGAAATGATGGATTGCTGGGAAGATGGGATAGGAAAAAGTAAATAAGGCGTGGAATTAATTGGTTGAACGCTGCTCCTGTTGGTTGATGGAAGAGTGGTAGCTTCTTCATTCCTTTGCGTTTAAATGTGCGTTTAGATTGTGAGGGAGTTTATTCTCCATTCACGAGACTTATCTCTTAGTGATAATTTACTATTGACGAGACTTATCTATTACTGATAATTTACTGTACCTTCCCCTCTTAGAGTAGAGAATGAACATTGTTCTGTGATGACTTTATTGTCAACTATTATAATAGCCACTAATAGAGTGAATATTATGTGTTATTAGGATTATGGATGATTGAATTTTTTCTGTTTTCTATTAGCTGGATTCTTTATATTACATGCATAAAAATATAGTAACTTAATAAAGGAAAATAACTTTGATAATATAGATTTTGAAGTTTTAATAAATGAAAATAACTTGGTAAAGTCTTTCCCGGGAAACCCTTTGCCTCTCACTGATGTCTCAACTTTCTGTAGCTCTCACTGATGTCTCAACTTTCTGTAAATTCGATATAGTATGTTTTAGATTTTTTTTGGTCAACCAAGTTTTGTTTTGGATGCAGATGGCTTTCCAAGTTAATTAGACTAGATATATTTTTGCAGTTTGTAATTTCTATTACATGGTTTTATATATATATATTCCAGCGGTGGTTTATTTTATATATATATATATTCCAGCGGTTAGTATAGTTTTTCAAATTTGTAGTAAAAAAAATAAAAAAATTATATTGTACTTTGATTCTTAATTTAGGAGTTGTCTTTACTATAATTTTTTGGACTTTTCTCGGTGTGGTTGAAAATTTTGAGATGAAATTTTGATTTGTATTATTTAAACTGTTTTTTAGCTGTATATATAGTTGAAAATTTTGAGGTGAAATCTTGAAATCCCTAAAGTATTTAGATTGTACAGGAGTTACTTATCAAACTTGTAATTTCAATAAATTCTTGCCAAACTCCTTATCAAACTTGTAATTTCAATAAATTCTTGCCAGATTTTAGAAAAACTAAACTAGAAAAACCCAGAAAAAAAACCTCAAAAACTAAAAAAAAACTCAATTAATTTATACTAAAATAATTTTTATATATAAGAAATGATAATATTTTAAAATTATTAACATAATTTAAAATTTCGAAAAACAACTTAAATTCTTTCAAAATATCGGAATGGGTTTTTGTGTACACCAATCCCTTCCTAAATCTTCGAATATGTTAAACGTGTGCTGGTTGGTATAAAGGACTTTGACATAAGTAAGAAGATAAAGTTGTGTGATTTTTATTTTGTGTAGTTCTATACTTTTCACAAAAGAATAGGACTAGGATGACTTTAATAATTGTGTTTCTTTGGTCTACTCATTAAAAGTTGAATTTTTTATTATAATTATCATTTATAAACTTATTAATTTAACTTTTATGATAATGCCGAAAAGAAAAAATAAAATTTTAAGATTAAATTAATATATATATATATATAATTATTTATACAAATTAATTTTAATATAATATTATGTATATTTTTATATTAATTGTAGAGATTTATATGGTAAGTTTTTTAGATAGAATATCAAAAGATATTGCTCACAGATCAGTACACTAGTATTTGTGATGTGGTTAAAATCTTCAAAGAGGGAAACAGTTCATGGTCTGAGCTAACGAAGTCATTTCAGACAATTTATTAAATAAAAGAAAGAAAATTTACATAAGCTTCTCTTATGAATGATCACCTAACAAATGCCTCTCCATGCTCTTTAAATAGAGATCATGGACCAATTGGGTGTTAAGCCACAGATCAAGTGTTGGTAATACTGAGGAGAGAATGAATCATCAGATCACTTCATGTCTAGAACATATCATGATCGTCAGAGTGTAAGTTACAAAAAGTACATACTAAAGAAACACACTTTACCTAACTATACACTAGACCAAGTTATACTTAATTATTTCCTATGTGTCGGAATATCCTAACATCCCCCCTTAAGAACAGCTTGGGATAGGATTGAAGGATGTACACAGATGACACAATAAGAGAAGGATGGAGGCATTAGAGCCTATCCCCCCTTAGTGACAACCTCTTGAACTTCAACCATAAATCGAGGTTTAGTAAAATTTGCCTCTATGAGAGCCTTTGTAAAGATGTCTTTAACATGATCATCAGTTGAACAATATTGCACTTTAGGAACATGGTCATGAATGAGCTTTCTAATGAAGTGAATGTGTAGTTCAATGTGTTCGTTGCACTGATGTTGGACTAGATTTTTGCATAGTTGAATGGAACTTTGATTATCACACCAAAGTGTAGTCGGATGTTGCTGCTGAAAACCAAACTCTGACAAGATTTAATGAAGCCACAGGCCTTCCTTACTAGCTTCAACAACACCACAATACTCTGCTTCTGCTGAAGAAAGATAAATGACACTTTGTTTCTTGCAAGCCCATGTAATAGGTCTAGAATCAAGAGTGAAGACATAACCTGCAGTAGACTTCTAATCATCAGGGTCACCAGCCCAATCAAAATCAGTGAAACCAACCAATAGAGGAGATGCTTCTGCACTGCAATGAATCCCAAACTGAATTGTACCTCGAACATAATGAAGTATTATTTTAGTTGCTTTCCAATGAATTTCATGTGGGTTTTGCATAAACCAAGCAACAAGGCCAACAACAAAGGAAAGGTCAGGATGGGTATGGGTCAAATACAAAAGTTTTCCAAGAAGCTGATAGCATAAGGTAGCATCAACTTCAGGGGAAGTAGAAGCTATTGAAAGTTTGGCTCCATACTGAAAGGGAGAAGGGGTTGGCTTACAGTTTTCCATGTGAAAGTGGCTTAGAAGATCACATGCGTACTTGGACTGAGAAAGGGAAATACCTTCTTTGGATTGCAAGATTTGAAGACCGAGAAAATAATGCAAGTGTGCTAAGCCTATCATTTCAAACTTTTTTTAAGGCTGGACTTCACATGGTTTATAAGGTTGGGATCAGTACCAATAAGGATAAGATCATCAACATAAAGAACAAGAATGATAAGAGACTTACCCGGTTTCTTGGTGTAGACAATATTGTCACAATGACACCCAGAAAAGCTAGTATCTAAAAGAAAGTTATCCATTTTGGCATACCAAGCGTTATCCATTTTGGCATACCAAGCCCAAAGGGCTTTCTTGAGGACATAAAGGGATTTTTTAAGCCGACATACAAGGTTGGAGTCGATTTTTATAAAGCCAAGAGGTTGTTCCATATAGATTTCTTCATGCAAGTCCCCATGCAAGAAGGAAGATTTAACATCCATCTAATAGACTTCCCATTTGAAAGAGGCAACAAGGGAAAAAACAAGGCAGATAAAGTTCATTTTTGCAACAGGGGAGAAGGTTTTAGTATCATCAATGCTTTCAACTTGTGAAAAACCCTTAGCAACAAGATGGGATTTATGTTTATCAACTTTTCCATCTGGTCCAAACTTGGTTCTGTAAACCCATTTGCATCTAACAAGTTTTTGTCCCTTTGGAAGAGGAACAAGGTCCCATGTATCATTTGCCAATAATGAACGATATTCTTCATTCATAGTTGCGTCCCAATCTGGATGGCTTGAAGCATCTACAAAGGTGTTAGTATCATAATTCACTAAAACTTGAGCCAATAAAGAAGAGGCTCTATCGAACTAAGAACGTGTATGACGTTGATTTGTAGGATCACCAAATGCATCTCGAGTAGCACGAACCCATTTTGGAAGCTGAGGAGCTGAAGGAGGATCCTGAGAAGGTGGGGAAGGATTTTCATCCTTGTTGTCATCATCTAAAGAAGGAATATTTTCAGAAGTAGAAGGGATAGAGAGAGGTGGCACATCCACCGAATTAGGCTCGTAGGCCGATATATTTTCAACAAACTTGACATCTCTTCTAATGATAACATTTTTTATTTAGGTTAAAGAAGTCTATATCCGTTAACATCTTTAGAATATCCAACAAAAATGCATTTTACACTTTTAGGTTCTAAGGCTTTATGTTTCTCATCTGGAAAATGGGCCCATGCTTAACTTCCAAAAACATGAAAGTGACTTACATCTAGTTTAATTGAGCTCCATGCTTCTTTAGGAGTGATATTCTTTAAAACCTTAGTAGGGGTGAGATTTACTATGTAATTTGCACAGTTAATTGCTTTTGCCCAAAAATTAAGACAAAGTACTTTAGATTGAAGCATACAATTAGCCATTTCCTTTAAGGTGTGATTCATCCTTTTAGCTACACCATTTTGCTGTGGAGTATATAGACCAATATGTTTCAACTGAATTCCATGCTCAATGCAAAAGTTGATGAATTTGTTGTTAATGTATTCTCCACCATTATCAGATCTTAGCTGAAGAATTTGATTTCCATATTGTTTCTCAATAAAGGCCTTAAAGGCCGAGAACATGTGAAAGACTTCACTCTTGAGTTTTAAGAAGTATACCCAAGTGCGTCTGGAGAAATCATCAATGAAAGTTAAGAAATACTTGTAGCCAAAGAATGAAACAACTAGAAGTGGACCATATAAATCACTATGCACAAGATGTAAAGGGGGTTGAAGAATGCCAAGAGGCATGTTTTTCAAAACTATCCTGATGATGTTTTTCGAGTACACATCCGAAACAAACACCATCTTTGCAAGATACCATAGGAAGACCTGTTATTTTCTTTACATATATTTTGAAGGGAGCGATAATTTAAGTGGTCAAATCACTCATGCCAAAGTTTACTCACTTCATCATTATGAGCAACAAATATTAAGGAAAGAGTTGATGACCCAAAGTTGTTAAATTTATACAATCTTGTAGAATCATCAATAATTCCAGTAGCTAAAATCCATCTAGCATATCTTAGGTCCTTAATTACAACATCATGAGGTGAAAATTCTATGGTTTTATCTTCACCTGAACAAGTTATCTGATATACAGATAGAAGGCTGCATGATAAGGTAGGGACACATAATACATCATTAAATTGACCATTGTCTAGATGAATAGTTCCAGTCCCTACAACACTAAGAGATCTATCATCACCAACATATATATTTTTGGTGTTACAATCATTTAAAGAGGAAAACATGGCTTTAATTTTGACCATGTGATAAGAAGCTCCAGAATCAATGAGCCACCCATGAGAATGAGAAGAAGAAGATACATTTAGTGCATAACCAAATCGAGATGCGTGTCAACCACATGCAGAAAGTGTTATTCCTGAAGATGAAGTTGAAGTTGAAGAGTGCTCAAAATGGATGTTATGCTTCTTCATTGCTACTTCCAAGGCTTTCATCTTCTTAAAGAATTTGGATTCTAAGTGACCATCACAATTACAAAAGTTGCAATCCCTATCAATATTCTTCTCTTTGTTTTTATTTGCCTTATCATTTTGTTGAGTTGATTTTTCATTTTGAAACTGAATTTCTTAGGACCCTTGTTTGGTTTAGGACCATTCTTTTTAGGATGTTGCTTCTTAGGATTGTTTGAACTTGGTTGTTGCTAGGATGCTAAGGCTTTCTTAAAAGAGTTTCCAGTATTAAGAAAACCAAGATGTAAGAGTTCTTCTTGTTCTCTTATTAAAAAATCACAAAAGCCATCAAAAAATGGGGACTTGTAGGCTTGTCCTTGAGAAATAAAATCTTCTCTAGTAGAATTGAATGTGGAAATAAACATAGAGTAGGCTAATCCTAACTTAGTAAGAATGGAATAGATGAGGCTACCATCTTGCTACTTAACCTTAACACCTTCCAAGATAATTCTAAGGGTCTTGAACTTGGACAAAAATTCTTCAATAGAATAAAAATTATTGAGGCCCAGCGTAAGCAACTCATTTTCGATTTGATGGGCTCTAATTTCATTTTTAATTCCAAAAACACTACTGAGTTTTTTCATTGCTTCATTGCGGGTATCAAATTCTGCGATATGAAATCTAAAGTCTGGAGAAATAGACATCCCTATCAACCCATGTGCTTGATCTTGCTTATTTTCCCATTTAGCTTTCATATCCTCATTTTGAGGTTTAGACTTTTGGCCTGATGCTATTCTATAAAGACCTTTACTTCTGAGTAAATCCACCATGTAGGATAGCCATTGGAAGTAGTTAGTGCTGTCAAGAATAACTAGGCATGGACTTTCCATTTTAAAGGAAATTGAAGAAGTATAAGTTTTCCAATGGAAAGATTTCGAAAAATTAGGCTAATTAAAAAAATAGCTCTGAAAACAGCTTCCGAATGAAGGAGTTATGATTTTTTGAAGAAAAGTTGTTGAAGATGCCAATGGACCACATGAATGTTTGGAAGTTGATGATAATGTTATATTTAAAAAAAATCCCTCCATTTCCAAACTTAATCTAATTAGCTCACCTTAAAAAATGATTATTTTATGTGACCCACTTTTATAAATAAGTGAGAGCCACTTTTTCAATGGTACTTTATGAACTATCTACTAAATTGTAACTTAAATAAAAGATAAAGTGACTTTAGAATTATAAGTGACTCACTCTTTATAATGGGTGAGAATACCTTTACATAAAGTAACTTTAAAATAGAAGTTACATGTGTTTTTTGAAAAAATAACTCAACAAAACGGAAGGCTTGAACCCATGACCTCTATTCTCATAAAGTAACTTTAGACCAAGTGAACTAGTTTAAAAGGTTAGTAATTATTGGAAAGGAGGAAGTTTTTTTTTTTTTTTTTGCTCATTGAAGCTTTGGGGTGCATGCTTACTTGAAAAACTAATTTTTGCTTACAAAAAAAAAAAACCATACAAACCAAAAAAACAAGCAAAGTATGCAAGCTTTGCAACGTAAGGTTAGATTTGGCCTGAAACTAGATATTTTCCTCAATGTTTTCGATTTTCTGAGATAACACTAAGGCACAACATAAAAGAGCATACGCACAAATGAAAGGTATAGATTCGGTAATAAAAAAATTATATAGGGCTATAAACTGAAATAAATAGAGAGATAAATCACTGTCACTGCAAATAAAGACTCTATACCTTTAGATCTTAAAAATGACGTAGCCAGGGCTACCAGAAACCTTGTTGCGTGAAATGAAAGGGGTTCCTCATTGGAACATACACTCCTAACACAACAGAGCAGTCCTCTCGGCCTGAAAGCAGTCAGAAAAATAGATCTAGAAAATGACAATCGGATGTAGTTGTACCAACTTTCGATTTGGATCACCAACAGATGCGGCCCTCGAATAAATATGATACCATGTAGGAATTTATAGGGTAATTTCCTTAGATAGAACACCAATGGATCTCACTCACAAATAGATCACAGATTAATACACCAGTATTTTTGACGTGGTTAAAACCCTCAAAGAGGGAAACAGTCCACGACTTGAGCCAACACGACCACTTCAGGCAATTTATTAATGTAAAAGAAAGAAAATTTACATAAACTTCTCTCATGAATGGTAACCTAACAAATGACCCTCCATGCTTGTTAAATAGAGATCATGGACCAATTGGGTGTTAAGCCGCAGATCAAGTGTTGGTAATACCGAGGAGAGAATGAACCATCAAATCACTTCATGTCTAGAATATATCATGACCGTCAGATTGTAAGTTACAAAAAGTACACACTAAATAAACATAATTGATCTAACTATACACTAGACCAAATTATACTTAATTATTTCCTATGTGTCGGAATATCATAACATTAATTACTTTTTTATATAATATTATACATATTTTTACATTTGACAATTTTAAAAATATTTATTATTTAAAAAAAATTCTATGATAATTTTTATTATTGATTATTAAACATGAATAAAATATAATTTAGTTTTAAAAAAAATTAAGTGTAACAATTTTCCAGGTCATTGAAATGTCTATGTGGCAGAGAAGTGTCTTTATAACATTTTTTCTTCATTATATGTCTTAGTAATGATGATCATGTTAAACATAAAAAGCATTCCATTCTCAATAGGTTTTATTGTGTTTTACAACTAAAACCACTATAATATATTTTGGTTTTGTAAAGAGATCAAATTCATATTTCAAATTAAGAATATAAATTTATTTAAACATTTAGTACTATCTTATTGTTTTCATAATGATTAATTGTTTTCACGTTGATTGAGATTGGGATGGTAGAAGCAATAAACTTGAATGACTCCTATAAACTCATATAGGATATGTAAATGTTGAACTCACTTGAAAAATAAAACAAACAAAAGAAATTACTACAAAAATTAACCTTTTAGAATGATGTATTTCTTGTTTTTTTGACATGGAAAAATTGCATTCGAAAATACAAATATCTAAATTACCAAAAACCTAAATTAAAACCGTGAGACAAAATCCATTTTGAATTACAACTAGTACAAAAAATTTAATACAATAAGAAAAATGACCTTATTAATTCATCATTAATATTAATGATTATCAAAACTGAAAGCATATCTCCAAGTTTTATTAAAATCTAAGCAAAAAAAAACATCTTTGAGATCTTGTATAACAAATTTTTGCGATATAGATCCTCATACAACATAGATACAAAGATAAGTTTGTGGGTTAGATATTATTCCCTTGGGTTTATACTCCCTAGGGTTTTTAGTATTAATCCTTTGGGTTTATAATATCAATCCATTAGGTTTATTAATATTAAACTCATTGATATTATATACCTAAGGGATTAATACTTTAAACCCTAGGGAATATAAACCCAAGGGATTAATACTATAAACCCTAGGTATATTAGTATAAATCCCATGGGTTTACATTCATGGTCAACCATGGTCCAATGTCATATTGTAGAAAATATTGTCTTAATATGAAAATCAACCATGGTTAACCATGTTCCAATGTAGCATTGTGACAAAGATTGCCTCAACATGAAAATCAACCATGGTCAACCAAGTTTATTTTAGGGTTTATATACATTGACTTTATAATATTAATCTCTTGGGTTTAATATTATTCCCTTGGGTTTGTAATCCATTAGGGTTTTAGTATGGTTCAACATCACATTGTGATAGAAAATTTCCATTTGAAAATCAACCTTGCTCAACCATGGTCAACTAAGGTCCAATGTTGCATTGTCAGAAAGATTGTCTCACAATGGGTATTAATCTCTTGGGTTTAATATTATTCCCTTCAGTTGATTTTCATATCAATCCCTTCGGTTTATTAATCTAAGGGCTCATATTACTAAATTATAATATTATTCATAATGTTTATAATATTAATCCTAGGTTTTAATATAAATCCCTTAGGCTTATACTTCTGGTTGACCATGGCCAATCATGCTTATTTTAGGGTTTATAGTGTTTATCTTAGGGTTATATTAGTATTAATCCCTTGAGTTTATTATTCCCTTCAATTTATAAATATAAGGGTTAATATTCCTAGGTTATAATATTATTTACAGGGTTTATAATATTAATCCACGGGTTCAATATAAATCTCTTAGGTTTATAATCATGGTCAACCATGGTGCAACATCATATTGTGACATAGATTCTCCCAATATGAAAACCAGTCATGATCCGACATCACATTGTGACAAATATTGTCTCGATATGAAAAATCAATCATGGTAGACCATGGTCCATTGTTGCACTGCGACAAAGATAGTCTCACTATGAAAATGAACCATGGTCAACTATTATCAACCATTGTCAATCATGGTGAGTCATGCTCAACCATGGTCTAATGTGACATTGTGACAAATATTGTCTCAATATGAAAATCAACCATGGTCAACCATGGTCTAATGTCGCATTGTGATAAAGATTGTCTCAACATGAAAATTAGCCATGGTAAACCATGGGCAACCATGTTTATTTTAGAGTTTATAATATTTATCTTAGGTTTTATATACCTTGGGCTTATAATATTAATCCCTCGGGTTTAATATTAAACCCTTAGAGTTAATATTAATCCCTTGGGGTTTTATTATTAACCCCTTGGGTTTATTATAATCCCTTGCGTTTATAATATCAATCCCTTGGGTTTATTAATCGAATAGTTCATATTCCTAGTGTATAATATTATTCATAGGGTTTATAATATTAATCCTTGGGTTGAATTAAATTCTTTGGATTTATAATCATGGGAAACCGTGCTCAATAACCATGGTCGCATTATGTCATAGATTGTCTCATGGTTCAATGTCACATTGTGATAACAATGGTCGACCATGGTCCAATGTTGAATTGTTACAAAGATTGTGTCAGTATGAAAATCAACCATTGTAAACGAGGGCCGACCATGTTTATTTTAGGGTTCATATAACTTGGGTTGATAATATTAATCCCTTCAGTTTAATATTATTCCCTTGGGTTTTAGTATTAATCTCTTAGGTTTATTATTCCCTTCAGTTTATAATATTGATCCCTTGGGTTTATCAATCTAAGGGTTCATATTCCTAAGGTATAATATTATTGAGGGGGTTTGTAATATTAATCATTTGGTTTAATATAAATCCCTTGGGTTTATAATCATGGTCAACCAGGGTCCAACATCGCATTGTGACAAAGATTGTCTTGATATGAAAATATACCATGGACAACCGTTGTCAACCATCATCAAGCATGGTTGACCATGGTCCAACATCATATTGTGACAAATATTATTTCAATATGATAACCAATCTTGGTCAACCATGGTCAACCAGGTTCCAACGTTGCATTGTGAGAAAGATTGTTTTACAATGTATATTAATAGTTTGGGTTAAATATTATTCCCTTGGGTTTATACTCCCTAGGTTTTTAGTATTAATCCCTTGGGTTTGTTATTCCTTTGGGTTTTTAATATCAACCCATTGGGTTTATTAGTATTAAACCCATTAATATTATATACCCAAGGGAATAATAAACCTAAGAGACTAATATTATAATCCCTAGGGAATATAAACCCAAATGAATAATATTAAACCCAATGGATTAATACTATAAACCATATGTATATAAACCCTAGGTATATTAATATAACTCCCTTGGGTTTACAATCATGGTCGACCATGGTCAACCATAGTCCAATGTCACATTGTGACAATGATTATCTCAATATGAAAGTCAACCATGGACTACCATGGTCCAATGTAGCATTGTCATAAAGATTGCCTCAACATGAATATAAACTATGGTAAACCATGCTCAATCATGTTTATTTTAGGGTTTATAATATTTATCTCAGGGTTTATAGACATTGGCTTTATAACGTTAATCCCTTGGATTTAATATTATTACCTTGGTTTTGTGATCCCTTGAGGTTTTAGTATTAACCCCTTGGGGTCTTAGTATGGTCCAACGTCACATTGTAATAGAAAACTTCCATATGAAAATCAACCTTGGTCAACCAAGATCCAACATCGCATTGTGAGAAAGATTGTCTCACAATGGGTATTAATCCCTTGGGTTCAATATTATTCCCTAGGGTTGATTTTCATATCAATCCCTTCCATTTATTAATCTAAGGGCTCATATTCCTAAGTTATAATATTATTCATAATCCTTATAATATTAATCCTAGGGATTAATATAAATCCCTTGGGTTTATATTCATGTCTGACCATGGTCAACCATGTTTATTTTAGGGTTTGTAGTATTTATCTTAGGGTTATAAGCCCTTAGATTATTAATGTAGGGGATTAATACTAAAAGCCCAAGGGATTATAAAACCAAGGGAATAATATTAAACCTAGAAGATTAATATTTTAAACCCGAGGTATATAAACCCTAAGATAAATATTATAAACTGTAAAATAATGATGTTTGACCATGGTTTAATCATGGTTTATTTTCATATTGATACAATCTTTGTGACAATGCGGCATTGGATCATGGTTACCAGGTCCACACCATGAGGACTCAAAAAGGCTCCCGATAATAAATTATAAATTGCCAATTATAATTGTTATAATATTATGATATTTATAATATAATGATAAAAATATTTTATAATGTAATTACTATATATTTATTATTATAAATATTAATATTAAAAATTAATATTTAATTAATTATGTATATATTATTATCAATATTAAAATATTAAAACCAATATTTGAATTAAATTAAACATGAAATATTTACAATGAAATATAAATAACAAATATGCAATATTAAAATAAAAAATAAAATATTGTCAATTGAAAAATAACATATGAAATGAAATATATTAAACTATGGTTGATTATGATAGTCACACCATAATCAACCATAGTCAATCATTCTCACACACACACACACACACACATATATATATATATAGTAATTGTATTATATTTTTTAATTATTATTCATTATTCTCTGGAGTATCTCTACATTATTTATTATGCATTAGATTAGATCTCCATCCATGTCGTGATGATAAACCATATTTGAAAGTTCGAAAAGTTGACTCCTAAAACAATATTGTGATTAATGCGAAAGAATAACTCACAATTATATATATATCTATATATATATATAATATAATATATATATATATATATATATATATATATATATATTATATATATATATATATATATATATATTATATATATATATTTTGCTATTATTAATTATTATATAGTTAATATTATTATTTTTTATTTATTTAAAGGAACGGATAACATTTCATTATAATGACTAGAAATGGGCTAGGTCCCTTACAAAATTCAGACTTGTTCTATCTGCATCTTCCCTCTCCTTACATTGAGTATGGACCTTCTTGCTACCCCTATTATTTGCATATGTTCTATTGGGAAAACTATGGCTATATATGCTTAAAAAAATTCTTGCATATTCTATACAATGATATTCCATAAATGGAGATTAAAACAAACACAATCAACTACTGTCAATCTCAGCATCATCACTGCATGCTCGCCCACATATTTGTTTAGTTCCTCTGTTTCAATCTCTTCTTCTTCCTGAACCCTCGCAACAGTAGCAGTAGCATCCTCGTCTTCTTCCAGAGTCCTTGTAGCAGCCTCCTCAACATTATCAACATTAATGGCCGATGAATTTCCAACCCTGAACACTTCCTTTAAAACTCCAACCGTGGTTGTCTCCACCTTGATTTCAATATTATCAACCTTCTACTGGACACTTAGAACATCCATGCATAGGCCTTCCATGGTTTTCTGCATTAGTTCCCAGTCTTTACCCAGCCCAGATAATTGGGCATAAATGATCGCCATGTTTTCGTTCAATTCTTTGACAATTTCCTTAACCACTTGCTTGCAATAGCCCTCCACTAGGTTCTCAACTCTTACATGCTCTGCGCCATGGCCAGAGCTTGAGCTTCCAATACCAGATCCTCCCCCACTGTCATTTTTGATGACATTTTTGCAGCAAGACGGTTCTGCATGATGAAGATCTTCTGGTTAACTGACCAAAGCTAGTTGAGATATATAACAACTTGATCCATCCCGACATTCCTCCCGAGCCTATCTTTCATAAATGCAAAAAAATGCAAAGTCTTGTCAATTCCTATTCCTTTCATGTTTTCCATCGCCTGAAACTAGAATCGAGCAACGATGGTTCCTTCATCCCCAAAGAAATCATTTATATTATAAATTCTGGCTAGAAAACGATGCCTCATCACCCACCTGTCCACATACATGAATTGACGTCTGATTGCACCACAACTATGAATTAAATCACCACCTACTAACCCTATATCCAAGATACAACGAAGGTACGTGGGGGGACTATCCTTCTTAACTACCACTGCACTAAGACACCTTAGAGAGTTGGCCTCCTTAAATGCTTCCTTAAAGCATTGACGACCCATACCCCTAGTATACAACGTCGTCCAAAAGACTTCAATCAGGGGATGGGACATGATGTAATATGATGCTTTATGCAAATTCAACCGATTCCTAATATAACTCTCGTGTTAGCTTGATTGTCCTCCAAATGGTTGTTGGTGTGCAGCACGTGGAACAAGTGAACTTTCTCAAAAATTTTAACATATATGTGATTGTAGAATTGAGACTTTTGTGATCTGTCATAGTTATAAGAAGAGCTTCGGCGTAAATCACATAAAAAAGACCTTTGTCGACGCGTTTCGAACCAACTATACCATGATTGAGGAAGTTTCTTTTTCTAGGTGAGTGGCATTTTGAGAAGCTTAATACATTTTTGGATGATTAGCTTGGAATCACCCACTATATTGAAAGTTTTGAAACCTTTATCCAAGCATATTTTCATTCCTTGCCAAAGTGCAAGAGCCTTGACCTGATTGTTGGTTGTAACACCAAGTCCTCACGCCTATTTTACTTATGTATTTTCTTCGAGGTTGATTATTACCCCACCCACTCCAGTCTCACCGATATAGTTAATATTATTAATATACCATATTTTTTTAGTATTTGGTTCATATTTTTAATATACTATAATTTTTTATTTTATTTTTATTTATATTTGGTTATATTATTAATATATTATATGTATGTATATATAATTTTGATAAGTTATATTAATATATTTATAAAATATTTATTAATTCATTAAAATATTCTTAAGCTAAAATAAATATGATATTATAGTTTCAAATATAAATATTAATGTATTATATAATATTATATTTATAATATATATCATTAATTAATATAATATAATATAAATAATAAATATTTTATTTTTGGAATATAATATCATTTAATATAATAACCATATATAGGTTATTATTTATAAAATTATTAATGATAATTTTTTAGAAAAAGCATTTAGATTATATACTTAATAATTATTGGTGTGGTCGATATAAGCTTATCGGTGTATATCAACCATATTATTAAATGTTGTTGTACATGTACTTCATACTATCCATGTATATCAACCACATCAGTAAATGTGATTGTGCTAATATTAATGATTATTAAAACTGAAAACATATCTCAACATTTTATTAAAATCTAAGAAAATAAAAATATCTTTGAAATTTTATATAACAACTTTTTGCAGTATGGATCCTCGTACAACATAGATAGAATGATAAATTTATAATGGTTAATCCTCTCTTAATGATAATAATAATAAAACAATTCTGTTTAGTGGAGAAATAATGGAATCTTGTGCATTAACACTTTTAATGGGAGGCCTACTGTCTTGACGCAGCCTGGAAAAAATGTGAACGCCCAATTCAGAAAAGTAAGATTTCAGTGGGTAAAGGATAGAAACCGCACAGGGCATTTCATTTCTTATAATCATATATCGAGCATCAAAAATTGCAGAGTACATTGAGATCACAGAGAGATGGATAATGATTATCTTATAGTCCACCATAAAAATAGAGGGTTTATGGATGCCCTTGCCCTCGATAGAGGGCAGAGTTTCATTGAATATCCTGACCATGTCACCCATCTACTCGTTATATTATATAGATTCTAGATCATCTTGGTTTCGTTCCTCCTCACTCAATTTCTCCACTTGGTTGAGAAACCCATGTAGCACCTTGGTATTTGTATTGAGCAAATTTTAAATCTGCTCTCACACAATGGAGGTCTTCTCTGAATAATCTTCAGAGTCCTGACAGGTCCAAATATTATATCACATGCTTTGTTATCATTTCAACTAATAAAAATACCATTTTGATTTATTATTGACTAGACCCTAGTTTTGTTTAGGAAGAGGCATAATCATCCCCTAGAGGGATAGTGAAACGTTCAGAAGCACCATTGGGATTTGGATCCTTGCCTCGATTTCAACAAAAGAGAAATAATTGTACTCAACGGAGATTGTAATAGTGAGAAAGCAATAATTCAATTAGGGAGCTAATATTGTGTAGATGTTTACATTATGGCTTCCAAACTGGCCTACGAAAATGGATTATTTATCAGGAATGTGGTCACTAAACGTTGGAAGGTAGTTATTGTTAAATATAGTTTGAGTTTTAGTAGTCACACGCTATTGGAATTTTACTAGTCACATCAATATATTGGTCATTCTGCATATATGCTTGGTGACTATTTGCCTTTTTGCAAATGAATTTTGTGGAGTTGTTGGAACAATAAGTAGTTAATTGCCTCAGATGTGTTGATTTCCATGCATTATTGTTTCGTAGGGAAGTTAGCAGTATTTGATTTTATGCATGTATTAATGTATGATATCCTATATATGCACAGATTATCTTGGAAAAAATAGTACCCAAGCCTTCATATTATGTGATAACCCAGTAGATGCTAAGCTAGTGATGGTTTCTTTTAGAGGATCAGGGCCATTTGATGCAGATGACTGGATCACAGACTTTCACTTCTCATGGCACAAAATTGGCTCTCTTGGAAAAGTTCATGTGGGATTCCTTGAAGTAATGGGCTTGGCTAATCGCTGCAATAAAAAAATATTAAAAAACCCCTCGGAGCATAAGAGAAAAGATATAATTCATGATCACGACAAAGCTAAATTGCCAGATGAATGTGTCACAAAAGACGAGAAAAAACCTCTAGCTTACTATGCCCTACGCAGAAAGCTGAGCACATTGTAGAAGAGCACAAGGATGCCAAGTTCATTGCGACAGGACATAGTTTGGGTGGTGCTCTGGCCATTTTGTTTCCTCCAATACTTCTCCTACACAAAAAGACAAAGTTCATGAACAAGATGTTAGTAGTTCATACATTTTGACAACCCTGAGTTGGAGATCGAGAATTCCGAGATTTTATGAATATGAATCTAAATGAACCTATGCCTAGGTACTTGAGAACAGTGTACTACAACGACATGATTTCCAGGATTCCATATGATGATGAAGCACTTTCTTTCAAGCATTGTGGAGTGTGTCTCTACTACAATAGCTTCTACAAACAAAAGGTATTACTTTCATAACATCTTTATGTTATTATTTTGTTTGAAAAGAAGTAATGTTTTATTTTTCTGTGGCTCAATTGCATTGTAGATAATGAAGGAAGTACCAAACAAGAATTTCTCCATCTTATACTATTGGAAAGGCGGAGGAGACAAAGCATGAATTCACGCATAAAACATGAGTTGTTTCTCTTCTATTGATCACACAAAACATGATTATTACAATGAACCCGGTGAAGGGTATTTATCCTTTTCCAACTAGCTACTTGCTTTGAGATGCAACCACACACTAAAAGTCGTCTATCATTTAAATCGACTTGACTCAACACTCAAATACTCAATCACTCAGTTAATTGGCTCTCTAAGTTTAGCCAACTCCTCATGCAAGAGTAATTATCTTATTTTAACACTTCCCTTCTTCTAAACTAAAACATGACTCATGACAACTAAAACATGCCTGCTGGTCAATGTCTCAGCTAGGCTTACAACACCCAAGTTTCTTCTATGAAACTCAAACACATCTTGCGCTAATGACTTAGTAAATATATCAGCCAATTGATCACTAGATTTACAAGGTTTCAAGTGAGTTTCTCCATTTCTCACAAGTTCTCTAATAAAGTGATATCTAGTATCAATATGCTTGCTCTTCTAATGAAACACACTATTCTTGGATAGTGAAAACGTTGAGGTGTTGTCACAATATATTGTTGTTGATCCTTGTTGTTTCTGCTTGAGTCCATCAAATCTCTTAACCACACTTCTTGACATGTTGTTGATGTTGCTGCTACATATTCTACTTAAGCTGACGAAAGTGTCACAATGGGCTACTTCTTAGATGCCCATGAAATCACACCTGAACCAAGGTGGAAATCATAACTAGAAGTGCTCTTCCTATCATCCAAACTGCCTACAAAATCACTATCTGTGTATCCAATCAAATCTTTCTTTTTTGTGCTTGCATACATTATGCCATAATCTATAGTTCTTGCTATGTATCTCAGAATTCTTTGTCCTGCACTCTAATGTGTGTCTTTTGGAGTCTCCATAAATCTCGAAATCAAACTCACTCCTTGCATGATATCCGGTCTTGTAGCTGTGAGATACATGAGGCTACAACCCAATCTTTTGAATAAAGTTGGATTGACATATGATCTTACATCATCCTTGCTTAACTTTGCACCTGTTGCAATTGGTGTAGGGACAGGTTTACAATTTTCCATCCTGAATCTTTTCAACAAATCTTTGGCATATTTATTTTGACAAATAAAAATTCCCTTTTCAGATTGCTCAAATTCTATGCCAAGAAAATATTTCATGAGACCAAGATTTGTCATCTCTAATTCTTTCATCATGGCTACTTTAAATTCATCTATCTCAAAATCACTTGTAAAAGTCATGTCATCAACATATAAGCAAACAATCAGAATTTGTTCATGCTCATTTACCTTTGTGTGCAGGGTAGGCTCATTTTTGCTTCTACAAAATCCATTCATAATCATGTAGCTGATTCTGCTATACCAAGCTCTAGGCACTTGCTTTAGTCCATAAAGCGCTTTCTTCAACATGTAAACTTTCTCTTCACTACTCTCAACTTCATATCTTGGAGGTTGTTGCACATAAATTTCTTCTTCTAGAATTCCATTTAAGAAGGCTTATTTCACATCCATCTAATATACTTTCCACTTGTTATGAGCTATTGTAGCTAGAACTTCTCTTACAGTGTCCAATCTGACTACCAGAGGAAACGTTTCTCCAAAATCTATTCCTGGTTACTGCGAGAATCCTTTTTCTACAAGTCGTGCTTTAAATCTATCAATTTCACCTTTGTCATTCAACTTTGTTTTGTACACCCACTTCACACCAATGAGATTTTTGTCCTTTGGTAAATCAACCAAATCCCATGTATCATTATTTTCAATAGCTTCAATTTCTTCATCCATGGCTTGCACCCAATTTTCATCTCTGATTTCTTCTTCAAACGAAGAAGGTTGGAATGACAATAATGCAAAATTTGAACTAACATCCAAATCATCATAAATATCTTTCAAACTTCTCATCTTTCTCTTACTATTGATTGATTCATCCCCTAATTGATTGTTGGGAGAATCTTGATCTGTTGATTTGCTTGAAGATCCACGCTGCTCTAAAAACCTTGGAGTCCTTGTTGGTGTGTCTCTATTTGGTGTCTTCATCTGTGATTCTTGTTGCTCCTTTTCTGCCACATCATCTTCTTCCATCATTGGCACTTGTGCATCCATTGTTTTGTCTACAGTTCCATTCCATGACTCTTGTTATTTGAACACAACATCTTTGCTAATTATGGTCTTCTTTGTGACAGGGTTATACAATTTGTAAGCTTTTTATTGCTCACTATAACCAGTGAATATGCATTTTTCACTTTTATCATCTAATTTGCCTCCTCGCTCCTTAGGTACGTGTGCATAAGCTACACATCCAAATACTCTGAGGTGAGATACACTACAATACATACCTGACCATGCTTGTTCTGGTACTTTGTTCATCACACTCTTTGTAGTAGATCTATTGATCACATAAATAGCACATGAAATTTCTTCTGCCCAATACTCATTAGACAAGTTTCTGCCTTTCAACATGCTTCTTACCATGTTCATAATTGTCATGTTCTTTCTCTCTGCTACACCATTCTGATATGGTGTGTACTTGATTGTAAACTGTCTTCTGATTCCATGTTGTTTGTAGTAATCATGGAATGCCTTTGAGTCATATTCTCCACCATGATCTGACCTCAATACTTTGATCTGTCGATCACTTTGGTTCTCTACTAAGGCTTTGAATTCTTTGAAATTTGCAAACATTTCAGAGTTTTTCTTCAAGATGTTATGCTCTTAACTTGCAAGACGATAACCGAATACCAAATATGCGAAGAAATATACCCAGAACATAGAACAATGAGAAATAACAACAAGTATTTTATTATTCAGAAAGCAATGTTCACTTGCCTCTTCGAGGGGGCAACCTCCAATAGAGCTGAGCTCAATTACAACATAAGACATGATGCCCCTCGAGGGGAGTCTCTATCCTTTATATAGGATTCATACATGCAATACCATGGTTCTTATTAATACCATCTACCTAATACCATGGCCTATTTGCAACTAACTGTCATCCCTTCATTAAGTGTGGGTTAACCACTTACAATTATTAATATGGGCTTTATTGACTCTTTACTTAACTATAAATATGACTCGATCCTATTACATAAATAAGGGGGTTAGGGTTGGACCCTAACATACCCTCCCCCATAAGAATAGCCTTGTCCTCAAGGCTGAAGCTGCAGAAACTATTGAAGGATAGTGGCTAGTTCCCAGGTTGCATCTTCCAGAGAGGTATCTTTCCACTTGACGAGGACTTCCTTGATCACGCGGTCACGCAGTTTCCGTTCTAGTGTGTCAATAACCTGTTCAGGTTGGAGCCAGATTGACCCTTCTTCATCCACTTCAAGTAGATTGGTTTGAATTCTGCAATGGTTCCCAATCACTTTCTTGAGGCATGAGACATGGAAGAATGGATGGATTTTTTCAGTGGGTGGCAAAGCTAGCTTGTAGGTGACCTCTCCAATGCACTAAAGTACTTGATACGGTCCGTAGAATTTTGGAGATAATTTATGACAACCCTTGTCTTTGAGTGATGTTTGCTTATATGGTTGCAGCCTCAAAAATACCTGATCCCCTTCTTGAAATTGGTGTTCTGAGCAATGTTGATCTGCCTGTTGCTTCATGCGGTTTTGGGCTTGATGAAGATTCTCTCTAAGGTGGGACAGCATGGTTGTGCGGTTCTGTAGGAGTTGATCCACTGCTTGTACCTTTGAGCATCCCTTGATATAAGAAGTAGGGGACGAAGGGAGTTTGTTATGAAACCAACTCAAGGAAAGATAGATCAATGCCTTAGAATTCAGCCTCTTCGAGGGGGCAACCTCCTTTACATTACATAAATGAACAATTCTTGGATGATTCAAATGACAAAACCT
>APFE030499921.1:201549-221010 GCA_000404065.3 Pinus taeda | reverse complement strand
AAAAAAAATCCCATTACTTAGGAAGACAGGGCTGGGATCTAGCAATCGCTTATCTTCCATCCATCTTCTCTATTGAGATTGTTCGGTCTCTTCTCAATCTCAAGGGTTTCCCTAAATTTTCAGTGATGGAACTACGAAACCCTAGCGACAACACTCGCATCCTCTATGCAAACATGATGCTTGATACTTTCGGCATGCTCAGCTAAAGCGGAAGACTTGGTCCTCCTATGCTTGAGGTCAGCTGCATGCTCGCTAATCCTTTGGTTAATGGAGTGACCAGTCTCACCAATATAGGGGGTCCCGCAAGAACAAGGAATAATATAAACCCCTTTCATGTCCTTAGGGTTGATAGGATCCTTTACAGATCTGAGGGATTTACGAATGGTGTTGAGGGGTCTAAAGGTCGAGGGGACATTATGCCTCTTAAGAATACTGGCAATCTTATCAGTGGTCCCTTGAACATAAGGAAGATGGACACCTGGGATCCGCTCTTTCAGTTATCTTTTAGCTAATGAATTTTTGGTAGCTTTGAGGAAAGCTTTCTGACCCAGGTACTTGCTATAACCATTCTCAACAAAAACATTAAGGAGGTGGGATTTCTCTTTCTCAAAGCTTTTTTCATCAGAGATCCTAAGGGCCTGAGTAGCTAGGGTGTTGAAAACCCCCAATTTCTGAGCCGAGAAATGGTGGGAATTGGCATGAAGATACTGCTTCATATGTGTTTGCTTTCGAAACACTTGGTGGGAGAGGGAACCATCACAATTCCTAGAAATAAGAATATCAAGGAACGGGAGGCAACCATTGACTTCTTGTTCTTTAGTGAACTTAATGGCTGACGATTGACGGTTGAGATGATCGAAGAAGAGATCCAATTCCTCCTGGCCATGACACTAGATGACATTAGTGTCATCTACAAATCTGTTCCAAAGCTTCGGCAGGAGGCGTCCGAGCTTAGGGCCCTGGATTCAAAATCCTCCATAAAAAGATTAGCTACGACAGGGGAAAGGGGGGAGCCCATGGCAACACCACAGGTTTTCTCAAAGAACTCTCCGTCAAAGCTAAAGAAGGTGGAGGTGAGGCAGATCTCCACTAATCGAGCAGTATCAGGATCAGTGAGGCGGTTGATCACCTCCATGGCTTCATTTATAGAGATGCAAGTAAATAGAGAAACAACATCAAAGCTAACCAGGATGTCCTAGGGGTCAATCTTAATGCCCTTGAGCTAATTAATAAAGGAAGTGGAGTCTTTGACGAAGGACTCCGTACGACCAACTAAAGGCTTAAGCTTGAATGCAAGGAACTTAGCAAGAAGATATGTAGGCCCACCAATGGTGTTGACAATGGGCCTGAGGGGATCTCCTTCTTTGTGGATCTTAGGAAGTCCATAGATCCTAGGAGTTAAGGGATTGCTCTCAAATAGCTTATGGTGCAAGTCACACACAGATTTACAGGATTTAATGGAAAGCGCCACATTCCTAGAAATGTTCTTTAAAGGGTTCTTAGGAAGCTTCTTATAGCTCCCACTGTTATGAAGATGATCCAACATCTTACTGCGGTAATCAACTTTGTTAGGAATGATAGCTACCCCACCTTTGTCGGCTTTTAGAAGAACGATATCATTGTTCTGGTTTAAGGATCTAAGAGCTACCAATTCCTCTTTACTAAGGTTGCTCTTAGGGGGCTTTGCCTTCCTTAAGATTGCTGCAAAATCCTGCCTAATAGTATTTTTAATATTATCAGGTAAACCTTTAATCCTGAACTCTATGTCACAAATAATATCCTCCACAGGAATCTTCCTAGGGGCTAAGGAAAAATTTAACCCTTAAAACATTAAACACCGAAGGGGAAAAAGAAAAACTGTACAAATTAATAACCTTATTATTTATATTACCATTCTTACTAACCCTAAGATTACTATTATTATTATTATTATTGTTAATAATATTATTATTACTATTATTATAATGTATTATAATAATATTATTATTGTAATAGTAGTATTATTATTATTATATTAATATTAGTGTTATATTCATAATATTATAATTATTATAGTTGTAATTATCATTATTAATTAATATCATTATTAATATTATTATTTACCAAATATATTATTGTAATTAGTTATTTATTATTATTATTATTATTATTATTATTTTTTATTATAATTATTAAATTATTATTAGATGTAAATATCATCATTATTCAATATTCATTACTTTAATATTAAATTATTAACATAATTAAAGATATTGTTATGTTCATTATTATACCCTTTGTTGTATTTATTATGATTATTATCATCGTAATTATAATCATTCTGATTATACTTTTTATACTTATATTTATAAGTATTATGAAAATTACCACCGCGGAAATAGGGGAGGATAGCGCTATCACCAGGGCTGGCTGAATTAACCGGCAGAGCCAAGTCACGAACTCACAGAGCCAAGTCACGAACCTAGCTATCAGACAACAAAGGGGAAGATTTAACCACCAGAGCCAAGTCATCCACCTGGCGATCAAGAACAGAATCAGCCTTATTAGAGACGAGCTGCTCGGATGACCATTCCAGCAGACTAGAAAGCTGAGAAGCCCATCCTGGACAATCAAAAGAGGAAACCTGCGCATTACAACCACCTCCTGGACTGCAAACCACGTTGTTCTTTAGGTCATCTACCGGAACCCTAAGATCCGAATGGAGACTATCCTCACGCAGTTGACCACCTAGGCTGGCTCTATTAACGAGCTGAGCTAAGTCCCCAATCCGCTGATCAGACCACCGAGGGCAAGATCTAACCATCAGAGCCCAGCCATCAATCTGCTGTCCATGAACAGATTCATTAACAGGATTAGAGACGACTTGAGCCAGGCCATCAATCTGCTACTCGGAAGACCCAAGACTAGATTTAATAGCCGGATTAGAGAAAACCCGGGGGGAAGAACCTGAAGGGGCTAACAGTGAACCATCCCTGTGCCCTCAAGGGCATTAAGCTTGACCCCAAGGACATCCTGGTTAGGCTTGATGTTGTTTCTCTATTTACCTACATCCCTATAAATGAAGCCATGGTGGTGATCAACCGCCTCACTGATTGTGATACTGCTCGATTAGTGGAGATCTGCCTCACCTCCACCTTCTTTAGCTTTGAAGGAGAGTTCTTTGAGCAAACCTCTGGTGTTGCCATGGGCTCCCCCCTTTCCCCTGTCGTAGCTAATCTTGTTATGGAGGATTTTGAATCGAGGGCCCTAAGCTTGGCACGCTTCCTGCCGAAGCTTTGGAAGAGAATTGTAGATGACACTAATGTCATTTGGTCTCATGGCCAGGAGGAATTGGATCTCTAGTTCGATCATCTCAACCGTCAATCGTCAGCCATTAAGTTCACTAAAGAACAATAAGTCAATGGTTGCCTCCCGTTCCTTAATATTCTTATTTCTAGGAATTGTGATGGTTCCCTCTCCCACCAACTGTTTCGAAAGAAAACACATACAGAGCAGTATCTTCATGCCAATTCCCACCATTTCCCGGCTCAGAAGTTGGGGGTTCTCAACACCCTAGCTACTCGGGCCCTTAGGATCTCCGATGAAAAAAGCTTTGAGAAAGAGAAATCCCACCTCCTTAATGTTTTTGTTGAGAATGGTTATAGCAAGTACCTGGGTTAGAAAGCTTTCTTCAAAGCTGCCAAAAATTCATTAGCTAAAAGAGAACCGAAACAGTGGGTCCCAGGTGTCCATCTTCCTTATGTTCAGGGGACCACTAATAAGATTGCCAGGATTCTTAAGAGGCATAATGTCCCCTCGATCTTTAGACCCCTCAACACCATTCGTAAATCCCTCAGATCTGTAAAGGATCCTATCAACCCTAAGGACATGAAAGGGGTTTATATTATTCCTTGTTCCTGCGGGACCCCCTATATTGGTGAGACTGGTCGCTCCATAAATCAAAGGATTAGCGAGCATGCAGTTGACCTCAAGCATAGGAGGACTAAGTCTTCTGCTTTAGCTGAGCATGCCGAAAGTACCAAGCATCATGTTTGCATAGAGGATGCGAGTGTTATCGCTAGGGTTTCACAGTTCCATCGCCGAAAATTTAGGGAATCCCTTGAGATTGAAAAGAGACTGAACAATCTCAATAGAGAAGATGGATGGAGGATAAGCAGTTGCTGGATCCCAGCCCTCTCTTCCTAAGTAATGGATTTTTTTTTTTTTGCTTTATTATATATTTTTTTCTCGTTATTTACTATTTATTTATTTTATTTATTTTTTTTTCCTAAGTAATGAATTTTTATTATATTTTTTTTGTTTTTTTTTATTTGTTTATTTGTTTAATTTTATTTAGTTTTTATTTTTTATTTATTTTTATTTATTTTTTATTTAATTTTTTTATACATTTTAACTAATTTTATTTTGTTATTATTATTATTATTTTTTTTTAGTATTTATTTTTATTATCAATTATTAATTATTTATTTTTTTTCGTCTTAGTACCTTTTATAATTTAACTAATTATTATATTGATTTTTATCTAGTTAAAAATTTTTTTATTTTTTTCTATTTATTTTTATTATTATTATTTTTATTATTATATATTTTTATTTTAGTTTCATTCATTTTTTTATTCATTATTATTATTATATATTATTATTTATTATATCTATATAAAAAGTTAGCTCGTTCCAAATTGTTTTATTTATTTAACTAAATTTTATCTAAATAGTATTAAAAAATTTAATTAAATATATATAATAATAATAATAATAATAAATAATAATAATTTAATAATTAATAATAAATTATATACTACTTTTGAAACTAACCTTACACCATTAAAGTTATTTTATTTATGTTACCTAATTTAACTAATTTCCATTAAAAAATTAATAATTAATATATTAAAAATTTGACCCTGGTCCTATAGTCACAATTAGTCGTTGGTCAAATTAGCTGTTGGAGACTCTGCTCATACTATTTAACATGCTAAGCTGGATCTGTTTCTTCAACTTGTCCTGATGATGAACCACACTGGTTGGTTCGAAACACGTCGACAAATGAATTCGTATGTGATTTACGCTGAAGAATCTCTCATAAATTTGCTATGGATCACAGGAGCCTCAATTCTACAATTGAATCCCTACACGAAAAAGCAATTGCAACCAAGGTTCATCAATTTGAATGTGCACGCTTGTAGGTTTCAACGTTGAAGACTGATCTGGCGTTTCTTAAGAGATGTAGAGACTCCTCCGTCATCCCTTTTTTTGCTCATATTAGTCATCACCTTCACACTCCTCAGAACCATTAGGTTTTCCTGAGGGCTAGTTTGGCTTTGTTAAGGGTTGAAATCAGCAAAGTCAGAAAATCCCTGAATAAGCTCTCTCTTAATCTCATGGGTTTACATCTGATGCTTGCAAGCTTAATTCCCGCCCCAGTTTGGGCCAGAATAGATGTGTGTTCGTCCTTAAAATCCCTTTGGCTAGAGGAAATTCAAAAGGAGAAGTAGGCCTCGAAGTTTCAAAAGTTAGCACTGAAAGCTTCAGAGGATGTTTCCCATAGCCGAGTCTCTGCGATTCAGAAGTCTGCGTTGAAGGATTGGGTATCTGATCTCCAGTGCTCCAGCGTGAAGGAGGATGGCCAACAGTCCAATCTCTATGCAGATAAACCTTACCATCGTGGTGGTAACTCACAGGCTTCCACTTCCGGATGTCTAGTATGGGGTTATAATTCGCAGGTTTCTAGTCCTTTGGATTGTGCTTCCTTCTGCAATCTGGATAAGGACTTTTGTTTAGCAGATCTGAAGGCTCCCTTAGATATTCTCGAGGACATCGTTGTTTGTGGCTCTTCCTCAGGGCAGGGGGATGGTTCACTGTTACCCCCTTCAGGTTCTTCCCCCCAGGTTGTCTCTAATCCGGCTATTAAATCTGGTCTTGGGTCTTCCGAGCAGTGGATTGATGGCCTGGCTCAGGTCGTCTCTAATCATGTTAATGAATCTATTCATAGATAGCAGATTGATGGCTGGGCTTTGATGCTTAGATCTGCCCTTCGGCGGTCTAATCAGTGGATTGGGGACTTAGCTTAGCTCGTTAATAGAGCCAGCCCAAGTGGTCAACTGCATGAGGATCGTCTCCATTCAGATTTGAGGGTTCCGGTAGACGGCCTGAAGAACAGTGCGGTTTGCAGTCCAGGACGTGGTTGTAATGCGCAGGTTTCCTCTTCTGAATGTCCAAGATGGGGTTCGCAGGTTTCCAGTCTGCTGGAATGGTCATCCAAGCAGCTCGTCTCTAATCAGGCTGATTTTGTTCTTGATTAGCAGGTGGATGACTTGGCTCCGGTGGTTAAATCTTCCCCTTTGTTGTCTGATCGGCGGGTTCGTGACTTGACTCCGCCAGTTAATTTAGCCAGCCCTAGTGATAGCGCTATCCTCCCCTATTTATTTATCTATTTATTTATTTTATTATTATTATTAATATTATTTTATTTATATTTTTATTCATTTATTTATTTATATATATTATATATATATATAAGTTAGCTCATTGAAATTGTTTTATTAATTTTAACTAACTTTTTTCTAACAACATAGTATTAAAAATTTTAATTAAAAAATATATAATAATAATAATAATAATAACAATAATTAATAAATAAATAAATAAATAAATTACTTTTGTAACTAACCATTAACACCAATAAAGTTATTTTATTTGTGTTTACCTAATTTAACTAATTTCCATTAAAAAATTAATAATTAATATATTAAAAATTTGACCTTGGTCCTATAGTCAAAATTAGTCGTTGGAGACTCTGCTCAGACTATTTAACATGCTAAGCTGGATCTGTTTCTTCAACTTATCCTGACGATGAACCACACTGGTTGGTTCGAAACGTGTCGACAAATGAATTCTTATGTGATTTACGCTGAAGAATCTCTCATAAATTTGATATGGATCACAGAAGCCTCAATTCTACAATTGAATCCCTGCACGGAAAAGCGATTGCAACCAAGGTTCATCAATTTGAATGAGCATGCTTGCAGGTTTCAAAGTTGAAGACTAATCTGGCGTTTCTTAAGAGATGTAGAGACTCCTCCATCATCCCCGTTTTCGCTGATATTAGTCATCGCCTTCACACTCCTCAAAACCATCAGGTTTTCCTGAGGGCTAGTTTGGCTTTGTTAAGGGTTGAAATCAGCAAAGTCAGAAAATCCCTAAATTAGCTCTATCTTAATCTCATGGGTTTACATCTAACGCTTGCAAGCTTAATTCCCGCCCCCCTTTGGGCCAAAATAGATGCATGTTCGGCCTTAAAATCTCTTCGGCTAGAGGAAATTCGAAAGGAGAAGCAGGCCTCGAAGTTTCAAAAGTTAGCACTGAAAGCTTCGGACGATGTTTCCCACAGCCGGGTCTCTACGATTAAGAAGTCTGTGTTGAAGGATTGGGTATCTGATCTCCTGTGCTCCAGCGTGAAGGAGGATGGCCAACAGTCCAATCTATATGCAGATAAACCTTACCATCGTGGTGGTCACTCGCAGGCTTCCACTTCGAGATGTCCAGGACGGGGTTATAATTCGCAGGTTTCCAGTCCTCTGGATTGTGCTTCCTTCTGTGATCTGGATAAGGATTGTCGTTTAGTAGATCTACAGGCTCCCTTAGATATTCTCGATCACAATGTTGTTTGTGGCTCTTCCTCAGGGCGCGGGGATGGTTCACCGTTACCCACTTCAGGTTCTTCCCCCAGGGTTGTCTCTAATCTGGCTATTAAATCTAGTCTTGGGTCTTCCGAGCAGCGGATTGATGGTCTGGCTCAGGTCGTCTCTAATCCTGTTAATGAATCTATTCATGGACAGCAAATTGATGGATGGGCTCTGATGGTTAGATCTGCCCCTCGGTGGTCTGATCAGCGGATTGGGGACTTAGCTAAGCTCGTTAATAAAGCTAGCCAAGGTGGTCAACTGCTTGAGGTTAGTCTCCATTCGGATCTGAGGGTTCCGGTAGACGGCCTGAAGAACAACGTGGTTTGCAGTCCAGGACGTGGTTGTAATGCGCAGGTTTCCTCTTCTGATTGTCCAGGACGAGGTTCGCAGGTTTCCAGTCCGCTGGAATGGTCATCCGAGCAGCTCGTCTCTAATCAGGCTGATTCTATTCTTAATCAGCAGGTGGATGACTTGGCTCCAGTGGTTAAATCTTCCCCTTTGCTATCTGATTGGCGGGTTCGTGACTTGGCTTCGCCGATTAATCCAGCCAGCCCTGGTGATAGCGCTATCCTCCCCTATTTCCGCGGTGGTAATTTTCATAATACTTATAAATATAAGTATAAAAGGTATAATGGGAATGATTATAATTACGATGATAATAATCATAATAAGTACAACAAAGGGTATAATAATGAACATAACAATATCTTTAATTATGTTAATAATTATAATAACGATTTTAATAATTATAATAGTAATAGTAATGATATTAATAATAATGATATTTACATCTATAATAATGATAATATTGTAATAATAACAATGATATTAATAATAATAATAATAATAACTACTATACAATAATATGATTTTGTAATAATAATATTAATATGAATATTAATAATAATGATAATTACAAACTATAATATGATAATAATTATAATAATAACACTAATAATAATAATAATAACTACTATTACAATAATAATATTAATTATAATAACGATTATAATAATAGTAATAATAATATTAATAACAATAATAATAATAATAATAATAGTAATCTTACGGTTAGTAAGAATGGTAATATAAATAATAAGGTTATTAATTTGTCTAGTTTTTCTTTTTCCCCTTCAGTGTTTAATGTTTTAAGTAAAGGGTTAAATTTTGCCTTAGCCCCTAGGAAGATTCTTGTGGAGGATATTATTTGTGAAATAGAGTTCAGGATTAAAGGTTTACCTGATAATATTAAAAATACTATCAGGCAGGATTGTGCAGTAATCTTAAGGAAGGCAAAGCGCCCTAAGAGCAACCTTAGTAAAGAGGAATCGGTAGCTCTTAGATCCTTAAACCAGAACAATGATATCGTTGTTCTGAAAGCTGACAAAGGTGGGGCAGCTATCATTCTCAACAAATTTGATTACCGCAGTAAGATGTTGGATCATCTTCATAACAGTGAGAGCTATAAGAAGCTTCCCAAGAACCCTTGCACCATAAGCTCATTGACAGCAATCCCTTAACTCCTAGGATCTATGGACCTCCTAAGATCCACAAAGAAGGAGCTCCCCTCAGGCCCATTGTCAACACCATTGGTGGGCCTACCTATCTTCTTGCTAAGTTCCTTGCATTCAAGCTTAAGCCTTTAGTTGGTCGTACGGAGTCCCTCATCAAAGACTCTGCTTCCTTTATTAATGAGCTCAAGGGCATTAAGCTTGACCCCAAGGACATCCTGGTTAGCTTTGATGTTGTTTCTCTATTTACTTGCATCTCTATAAATGAAGCCATGGAGGTGATCAACCACCTCACTGATCCTGATACTGCTCGATTAGTGGAGATCTACCTCACCTCTACCTTCTTTAGCATTGAAGGAGAGTTCTTTGAGAAAACCTATGGTGTTTCCATGGGCTCCCCCCTTCCCCTGTCGTAGCTAATCTTTTTATGGAGGATTTTGAATCCAGGGCCCTAAGCTCGACACGCCTCCTGCTGAAGCTTTGGAAGAGATTTGTAGATGACACTAATGTCATTTAGTCTCATGGCCAAGAGGAATTGGCTCTCTTCTTCGATCATCTCAACTGTCAATCGTCAGCCATTAAGTTCACTAAAGAAAAAGAAGTCAATGGTTGCCTCCCGTTCCTTGATATTCTTATTTCTAGGAATTGTGATGGTTCCCTCTCCCACCAAGTGTTTCGAAAGAAAACACATACAGAGTAGTATCTTCATGCCAATTCCCACCATTTCTCAGCTCAGACATTGGGGATTCTCAACACCCTAGCTACTCGGGCCCTTAGGATCTCTGATGAAAAAAGCTTTGAGAAAGAGAAATCCCACCTCCTTAATGTTTTTGTTGAGAATGGTTATAGCAAGTACCTGGGTCAGAAAGATTTCCTCAAAGCTGCCAAAATTTCATTAGCTAAAAGAGAACCGAAAGAGCGGGTCCGAGGTGTCCATCTTCCTTATGTTCAGGGGACCACTGATAAGATTGCCAGGATTATTAAGAGGCATAATGTCCCCTCGACCTTTAGACCCCTCAACACCATTTGTAAATCCCTAACATCTGTAAACGATCCTATCAACCCTAAGGACATGAAAGGGGTTTATATTATTCCTTGTTCCTGCGGGACCCCCTATATTGGTGAGACTGGTCGCTCCATTAATCAAAGGATTAGCGATCATGCAGCTGACCTCAAGCATAGGAGGACCAAGTCCTCCGCTTTAGCTGAGCATGCCGAAAGTACCAAGCATCATGTTTGCATAGAGGATGCGAGTGTTATCGCTAGGGTTTCGCAGTTCCATCACCGAAAATTTAGGGAAGCCCTTGAGATTGAGAAGAGACCGAACAATCTCGATAGAGAAGACGGATGGAAGATAAGCAGTTGTTGGATCCCAGCCCTCTCTTCCTAAGTAATGGATTTTTTTTTTTTTTTTGTCTTTATTATATATTTTTTTCTCGTTATTTACTATTTATTTATTTTATTTATTTATTTTTCCTAAGTAGTGAATTTTTTATTATATTTTTTCTTGTTAATTACTTATTTATTTATTTATTTATTTTTATTATTTTATTTATTTATTTATTAAATTTTTATTTTTATTTTTTATACATTTTTAACTAATTTTATTTTTGTTATTATTATTACTCTTTTCGTTTAGGTATTTGTTTTATTATCAATTAATTAATTAATTTAATATTTTTCAATCTTAGTACCTTTTATAATTCTTAACTAATTTATATATATTAATATTTATCTAGTTAAGAAATTATTTTTATTTTTATCTTTATTTTATACTATTTATTTATTTTTTATTTATTATTATCATTATTTTTATTATTATATTTTTTATTCATTTTAATTTTATTATTTTATTTATATATATAATTATATTATATATATATTTAAGTATATTTAGTTTAAATATATTATATATATATTATATACTATATATATATATATATATTATATACATATATTATTATATATATATATATATATTTTAAGTTAGCTCTCCAAAAAAATTTATTAATTTAACTAACTTTTATCTTAACATACATAGTATAATAATTAATTAAAAAATAATATATAATAATAATAATAATAATAAATAATAATAATAATTAATAAATAAATTACTTTTGTAACTAACCATTAACACCATTAAAATTATTTTATTTATGTTTACCTAATTTGACTAATTTCCATTAAAAAGTTAATAATTAATATATTAAAAATTTGACCTTGGTCCTATAGTCAAAATTAGCTGTTGGTCAAATTAGCCATTGGAGACTCTTCTTAGACTATTTAACATGCTAAGCTGGATCTGTTTCTTCAACTTGTCCTGACGATGAACCACACTGGTTGGTTCGAAACACGTCGACAAATGAATTTGTATGTGATTTACGTTGAAGAATCTCTCATAAATTTGATATGGATCAGAGAAGCCTCAATTCTACAATTGAATCCCTGCACGGAAAAGTGATTGCAACCAAGGTTCATCAATTTGAACGGGCACACTTGCAAGTTTCAAAGTTGAAGACTGATCTGGCATTTCTTAAGAGATGTAGAGACTCCTCTGTCATCCCTATTTTCGCTCGTATTAGTCATCGCCTTCACACTCCTCAGAACCATCAGGTTTTCCTGAGGGCTAGTTTGGCTTTGTTAAGGGCTGAAATCAACAAAGTCAAAAAATCCCTGAATCAGCTCTCTCTTAATCTCATGGGTTTACATCTGACGCTTGCAAGCTTAATTCCTGCCCCTCTTTGGGCTAGAATAGATGCGTGTTCGGCCTTAAAATCTCTTTGGCTAGAGGAAATTTGAAAGGAGAAGTAGGCCTCGAAGTTTCAAAAGTTAGCGTTGAAAGCTTCGGACGATGTTTCCCACAGCCGGGTCTCTGCGATTCAGAAGTCTGCGTTGAAGGATTGGGTATCTGATCTCCTGTGCTCCAGCATGAAGGATGATGACCAACAGTCCAAACTATACGCAGATAAACCTTACCGTCGTGGTGGGAACTTGCAGGCTTCCACTTCTGGATGTCCAGGACGGGGTTATAATTCGCAGGTTTCCAGCCCTTCGGATTGTGCTTCCTTCTGAGATCTAGATAAGGATTGTCTTTTAGCAGATCTACAGGCTCCCTTAGATATTCTCGAGGATAGCATTGTTTGTGGCTCTTCCTCAAGGCATGGGGATGGTTCACCGTTACCCCCTTCAAGTTCTTCCCCCCGACTTGTCTCTAATCTGGCTATTAAATCTGGTCTTGGGTCTTCCAAGCAACAGATTGGTGGCCTGGCTCAGGTCGCCTCTAATCCTGTTAATGAATCTGTTCATGGATAGCAGATTGATGGCTGGGCTCTGAAGGTTGGATTCGCCCCTCGATGGTCTGATCAGCGGATTGGGGACTTAGCTCAACTTGTTAATAGAGCCAGCCCAGGTGGTCGACTGCGTGAGGATAGTCTCCATTCGGATCTGAGGGTTCCGGTAGACGACCTAAAGAACAGCGTGGTTTGCAGTCCAGGACGTGGTTGTAATGCACATGTTTCCTCTTTTGATTGTCCAAGACGGGGTTCGCAGGTTTCCAGTCTGCTGGAATGGTCATCCGAGTAGCTCGTCTCTAATCAGGCTGATTCTATTCTTGATCGGCAGGTGGATGACTTGGCTCCAGTGGTTAAATCTTCCCCTTTGTTGTTTGATCGGCGGGTTCATGACTTGGCTCTGCCGGTTAATTCAGCCAACCCTAGTGATAGCGTTGTCCTCCCCTATTTTCGCAGTGGTAATTTTCATAATACTTATAATATAAGTATAAAAATTATAATAGGAATGATTATAATTATGATGATAATAATCATAATAAATACAGCAAAGGGTATAATAATGAACATAACAATATCATTAATTATGTTAATAATTATAAATAACGATTTTAATAATTATAATATTATTAGTAATGACATTAATAATAATGATATTTACATCTATATAATGATAATAATTATATAATAACAATAATATTATAATAATAACTACTATTACAATAATGATATTGTAATAATAATATTAATAATAATGATAATTACAACTATAATAATGATAATAATTATAATAATAACACTATAGTAATAATATAACTACTATTACATAATAATATTAATCATAATAACGATTATAAATAATAGTAATAAATAATATTAATAAACAATAATAATAATAATAACGATTATAATAATAGTAATATAATTATTAATAATCAATAATAATAATAATAATAGTAATCTTAGGGTTAGTAAGAATGGTAATATAAATAATAAGGTTATTAATTTGTCCAGTTTTTCTTTTTCCCCTTCGGCGTTTAATGTTTTAAGTAAAGGGTTAAATTTTGCCTTAGCCCCTAGGAAGATTCCTGTGGAGGATATTATTTGTGACATAGAGTTCAGGATTAAAGGTTTACCTGATAATATTAAAAATACTATCAGGCAGGATTGTGCAGTAATCTTAAGGAAGGCAAAGCCCCCTAAGAGTAACCTTAGTAAAGAGGAATTGGTAGCTCTTAGATCCTTAAACCAGAACAATGATATCGTTGTTCTGAAAGCCGACAAAGGTGGGGAAACTGTCATTCTCAACAAAGTTGATTACCACAGTAAGATGTTGGATCAACTTCATAACAGTGGGAGCTATAAGAAGCTTCCCAAGAACCCTTTAAAGAAGATTTCTAGGAATGTGGCACTTGCCATTAAATCATGTAAATCTGTGTGTGACTTGCACCATAAGCTCATTGAGAGCAATCCCTTAACTCCTAGGATCTATGGACTTCCTAAGATCCACAAAGAAGGAGCTCCCCTCAGGCCCATTGTCAACACCATTGGTGGGCCTACCTATCTTCTTCCTAAGTAACTTGCATTCAAGCTTAAGCCTTTAGTTGGTCGTACGGAGTCCTTCGTCAAAGACTCTGCTTCCTTTATTAATGAGCTCAAGGGCATTAAGCTTGACCCCAACGACATCCTGGTTAGCTTTGATGTTGTTTCTCTATTTACCTGCATCCCTATAAATGAAGCCATGGAGGTGATCAACCGCCTCACCGATCCTGGTACTACTCGATTAGTGGAGATCTGCCTCACCTCCACCTTCTTTAGCTTTGAAGGAGAGTTCTTTGAGAAAAACTGTGGTGTTGCCATGGGCTCCCCCCTTTCCCCTGTCGTAGCTATTCTTTTTTATGGAGGATTTTGAATCCAGGGCCCTAAGCTCGGCACACCTCCTGCCGAAGCTTTGGAAGAGATTTATAGATGACACTAATGTCATCTAGTCTCATGGCCAGGAGGAATTGGATCTCTTGTTCGATCATCTCAACCGTCAATCGTCAGCCATTAAGTTCACTAAAGAAAAAAAAGTCAATGGTTGCCTTGCGTTCCTTGATATTCTTATTTCTAGGAATTGTGATGGTTCCCTCTCCCACCAAGTGTTTCGAAAGAAAACACATACGGAGTAGTATCTTCATGCCAATTCCCACCATTTCCTGGCTCAAAAGTTGGGGGTTCTCAACACCCTAGCTACTCGGGCCCTTAGGATCTCTGATGAAAAAAGCTTTGAGAAAGAGAAATCCCACCTCCTTAATGTTTTTGTTGAGAATGGTTCTAGCAAGTACTTGGGTCAAAAAGCTTTCCTCAAAGCTGCCAAAAATTCATTAGCTAAAAGAGAACCAAAAGAGCGGGTCCCAGGTGTCCATCTTCCTTATGTTCAGGGGACCACTGATAAGATTGCCAGGACTCTTAAGAGGCATAATGTCCCCTCAACCTTTAGACTCCTCAACACCATTCGTAAATCCCTCAAATCTGTAAAGGATCCTATCAACCCTAAGGACATGAAAGGGGTTTATATTATTCCTTGTTCCTGCGGGACCCCCTATATTGGTGAGACTTGTCGCTCCATTAATCAAAGGATTAGCGAGCATGCAACAGACCTCAAGCATAGGAGGACCAAGTCTTTTGCTTTAGCTGAGCATGCCGAAAGTACCAAGCATCATGTTTACATAGAGGAAGCGAGTGTTATCGCTAAGGTTTCGCAGTTCCATCACCGAAAATTTAGGGAAGCCCTTGAGATTGACAAGAAACCGAACAATCTCAATAGAGAAGATCGATGGAAGATCAGCAATTGCTGGATCCCAACCCTCTTTTCCTAAATAATGGATTTTTTTTTTTGCTTTATTAATATATTTTTCTCGTTATTTGCTGTTATTATTTCATTTATTTATTTATTTTTTCTAAGTAATGAATTTTTTATTGTATTTTTTCTTTTATTTATTGTTTATTATTATTTATTTTATTTTTATTTTTATTTATTTTTATTTTTATTTATTTATTAATTTTTTTTTAATACATTTTAACTAATTTTATTTGTTTATTATTACTATTCTTCTTTTAGGTATATTTTATATCATTTTAAATTAATTTATTATTTTTCATCTTAGTACCTTTTAAATTCTTAACTTAATTTATATATATTAATATTTATCTAGTTAAGAAATTTATTTTATTTATTGTACTATTATATTATTATTATATTATTATTTATATTTTTTATTCATTTATTTATTATTATTATTTATTATTAGTTTTATATTATTATATAACTAGCTCGTTCCCATTTTTTTTTATTATTTTAATTAACTTTTATCTAACAACATAGTATTAAAATTTTTTTATTAAACAAATATATAATTATAATAATAATATTATTAAATCTTCATGAATTAAATAAATAAATTAATTAATTTTTTGTAACTAACCATTAACACCATTAAATTATTTTTATTTTTGATGTTGACTAATTAACTAATTTCCATTAAAAAATTTAATTAATATATTAAAAATTTGACCTTGGTCCTATAGTCAAAATTAGCCGTTGGAGACTCTGCTCAGACTATTTAACATGTTAAGTTGGATCTGTTTCTTCAACTTGTCCTAACGATGAACCACACTGGTTGGTTCGGAACGCGTCAACAAATGAATTCGTATGTGATTTACGCTGAAGAATCTCTCATAAATTTGATATGGATCATAGAAACCTTAATTCTACAATTGAATCTCATAACTCAATCATGCATACATTAAATATCTCATTCACATTTGCAGAAAAAATCTTAATTACAAACTTCATATATATAAAATCCAATGCTGTATGATTTTGCAAGAGGGAAAGGAATGGGAAAGCTAGTCTAGGTGGTACTTCTGGTCATGGAGTCTAAGATGAGGGGCTAACCTACTCCTATACTAGGCTATTTTATCATTTCAGGTCAAAGTAGGGTCAAAAGAGGCAACTATAGGTTTGCTATAGGAAACTGCTACAAGATGTCTTGATCTACTATAGGATGTCCTGAACTGCTACATGAATTTAGTTGAGAGGTTTTGGAGGCTAAGAATAGTGATATGAAGTGTTGGAGGGGTGAATGATAGTCGTGGGAGGTGTAGGGAAGGCCAAGCCCAAAACCCCAAGGAGGTCGGATTTGCCTAAGGTAGCTTGCTCATGCTGGCTGGAAAAAAGAGCTTCTGGTTATGGGACAGTATGCCTCAATAGAAGGTGGAGAAGACCTAGGTGAATCTGGTTGGAGGAGTCCCTTTCTACTGATAAAGAATCCCTACAATAAAACCTGTTTTTATTTTCATTTATAAATCACTACATGTCCACATAGAAAAGATGAGTTGAATTTGATAAAGCTAATTTATCTACTGTTAAGGACTATCTCTATGAAGTGGATTTCCTTTTAATCTATAGAAACCTTAAGAAACAAGATAAAAACTATAGATGCTTCGAAGAAATCATAAACAATTATCTAGCTAAGAATGAAACTCAATCTATGAAATAGACAAAATACAAAATCTATTTTTGGAGCTATGAGAGTGGGGTCCTCTAATCATGATCCCATGATGGAGATGAGATAGGGGCCACTGTTACAAAATTTTGTGGTATAATTTCCTCCACTAAACTACAATACTAATCTTCCTCTTTAAACTAATGAAAACAAGATTAATCAACAATTGAAATAACCTACTAAGCTAAACAGAAAAAACATAAATAAACTTCATCAACTAACTATCATTCTAAGCTGAGAATACAACTATAAAAGACAAACTTCTGCTACTATGGATGGGCCCTAACCCAAGAGATTTATTCCTCTAAGTCAACTCAATGCTGGATCAAAACATAGTTTCTCATTATCATAATTTTTTTTGTACATCATAACAATAACAGTCAAAATGTTTTAGCTTAAAATGGCCTCTTGGCTATGACAAAAAGGATTAAAAGTGCCTTGGTTTTCTTAGATGATGTTGACCTGGTGACAGGATTTCTGACATAGGTGATGGTAGAATTTGGGGTTTCTTCTAGTGATGTGACTTTCTTAGCCTTCATACCATTGACTCTAGCTCTTCCTGCTTTCTTGGTGATTATTCAATGATGATGTGGATTTTTTTTGGTGTTTGTAGCTTCCCCTTCTTAATCCTAGTGCTTCTTCTTGTTTTGAAATATATGAGAGTCTACCTCTTCCTTTTCCTCTTCAAGCTCCTCAAGTGGAGATGGGGGTTGGTTATCTGGATGCACTCTTCTAGACCTGAGGTTGATTTCTTGATTTTCCATAGCATAGGTAGTGTTGGGTCCCTATAATACAGGTGATTACCCCATTAATATTGTAGTTGCATCCCCTAATAATATTTTTGTGCCCCTATTATCCCCATATTGTTATTACTGTGCCCCATAGAATCCCTCTATTGTTATTTTTGTGGCTTTATATTATTATTGTTAGGTCGGCTAGGTTATTCTGTGACTCCTTAGACCTTCCTATATATGAAAGGAGGTTTTTTTCATTGAATCATCCAAGAATTGTTCATTTATGTAATTTAAAGGAGGTTTCCCCCTCAAAGAGGCTGAATTCTAAGGCATTGATCTATCTTTTCTTGAACTGGTTTCATAACATTTGGTATCAGAGCTTTGGATTCTAGGGTTTTGCTACTCCAAACAAGTCATCATGGAATTTTCGATATAACTTTTTTTTTGCGATGTTTCAAAAGCTAAAACAAAAAACCTATTTGAGAAGAAATCGAGTTGAATCTCAAGTCCAAATTTTAGAGCTTTTCGTGCTATTTTTGCGGAGATATGATCTGAGGAAGTTGGTCTTCTTTCAGACTCCTGAATTACATTCCAAATAGGTGACCCGGGGAAAATCATCATAACTTTCTCTCTGAGCATCGGATTGAAATTTCATCAGAAGGTACAGAAGGAGGATGGACTGTAGTTTCTTGTATATAGTTTTCAGAGCCAAAGGTTGAAACAATGACTCGTGGCACGTCATACAAGTTTGCTCTACTAAACTAGTCTATAGTCAGGTCACTGTGGGAGGATTTGCATAACTTTTCCTTGGAGAATCCAATTTGGATTAGACTAGTGGCATTGGAAAGAGGACATAGAGGGCTACTGCAAGTCATAATTTCAGAACTGGATGATTCAAAAGTACAGAGATACATCAGAGGAAATATCGAGCTCCTACAAAGGGAAAAAAGGTGTGTAGATTCTTTTAAATTTTTGCTTAAGATTGGTTTGAAATTTATTTTGAAGGAATTGAAAGGGAATAGTAGAGCATTATTATTAGTAACTGACGCCCCAAGGAAAGAAAATTCAAACACCTAGTAAGCAACCTGAAAGCTCTAGCATGACTCATGAAGAAGAGGAAGAAATGCTACATGATATATCAAAATTACAAGAACAAGTGCAACAAATATCACGCTCACAAAAGCTAACAGAAGCTGAGATAAATGGCATCGAATCTAAGATAAAGGGCATGGAAGCTAAGATGGACAATTTGAAGATATATTTGAAGACAAATTTGAAGAAAGACATGGCAGATTTGAAGACAAACTTGAAGATAGACATCCCAGATTTGAAGAAAGATTTGACAAATTTTCTACAAGAAATAATTACTAATGGTGAAAAGGTTGTAAAGGAAACTCATGATGCGAACAAAAGAAATGTTAATCATGATTTCATAGACTCTAATGTGGGGTCGAAGACCCACCATATTCCAAAAATCGATATGAGGAAGTTTGATGGCAAGGATCCCGCAACATGGATATTACAGATGGAGCAATTTTTCGATCTCAATAATGTGCAAAACACACAAAAAGTACGTATGGCAACTTTATATTTGGAACCAAATCAGTTTGTATGGTATCAATGGCTTTGCTCTCGTAAACAATTTATCACTTGGGCAATTTTTACGGAAGAATTGATGGCACATTATAAGGA